>JBAJFG010000205.1:255000-470726 GCA_037903475.1 Ancylostoma caninum
TCTGCACTGTTTTCTTTCCATCTTCAAATTCATGATACTTCTTGCAACGGAAACATGGTTTTCGAGCAAAATAGCTGGTTCCGAAATCATTGCTGATCTCTCTCACTCGATTGTTCGGTCAGATCGCAAAAATAAGCGAGATGGTGGTGTCTGCGTATTGATTCATGATCAAATTCCGTTTCATCCCGTCACTTTTAACCATAACTTGAACTCAGACCTACTGTGCCTTGATTTTCTTCAAATTATTCCGCAAACTCACCGCGTTATTCTAGTCTATAGTTCGCCGAACTCCAATTCTAGCGAGAATCTGGAGCTGTGCGACGTACTCGGTGAGTTAGCGGCCACGGCTAGGGATGTCACAGTACTTGGTGACCTCAACCTCACTGATGTAGACTGGCGTACCATGCCTGCGTCTTTTCAGCCTTCGGAAATTTTGCTAGAACTCTTTCGCAGCATGGATCTAAAGCAATATGTGAATACACCTACCCGTGGTAGGGCTTTCTTAGACGTTATCCTATCCAATTTTGATGAGATATCTGACGTGGTCAGTCATGCTCCTTTGGCAAGTTCAGATCATAGTATTTTAACATTTTCCATTAGCTTAGGTCATAAAAGTTCATCAAACGGTCATGGCGAGACTTTCGTCCAGCCGATTCGAACTCGATCAAAGCTGCACTAGCAAATATAAAGTGGTATGAAGGGTTCGCATGCTACAGCTCTGCCGATGATGTTTATCATCGTTTTTTTTTATGATTATCCATGATCTTATTGATCATTTTGTTCCCCTCAGGCTTTCTTCCCCCCACAAAACAATTTACCCGAGACATATCGTGAATCTTTTTGGCCAAAAAAAATCGATTGTTTCTGATGAGTGCTGATCCAGTGCGATACGCTCGTTATTGTAGGGCGTGCAGAGACCTCGACTACCATCTAATAAGATTTCACGACTACGAAGAACTTAAACTGGCATCCAGTTGGGGCATGCAAAGACTTTTTGAGATGATTAAGCACCGTAGCAAAATGAAAAAAAAAGTGCTCCCGTTTTGTTAGGGGTTGATGGTTCTAAGCTACTCTCGGCAAATGATAAAGTAAATGAATTTTCTGAAATAATCTTCTTTTCAATTCTTCTGGAACCACGTATTCATCCATTCCATCATTCACGCCTTCATCTTGCCCAATACCTTGCATCCAAGTCCATGAAGTACCCAAATACTTACGGTCTACGAAGAGACCTACCTCAGCCACCTCTGACGGGGTACCTCCCATATTTTTTTAAATCATTTGCTGACTCTCTGGCCCTTCCGCTGACCCACATTTTCAATACAACTCTCTTGCTTGGCTTAATAACGTGCCTCTGGAAGCATGCCCCAATCACTCCCATACCCAAGGTCCCTTCAGCTGAACGTATGTCAGAATTCAGACCCATAAATATCCTGCCTACTCCATGTGGGATTATGAAAAAGATAATGACGTGCCACCTCCTCGAATGCTCCTCCAAAATCAAATGCATACCCGACGAACAACATGGCTTTTTGCAAGGAAGATCCACTTGCACACAACTTCTTAGCTGCAGCCATGACTGGGCAACCTCGCTTAGCGCAGGAAAACTGGTCAGTATCATTTACTTTGATCTAAGTAAGCAAGGCATTTGACTCTGTTGACTACGCTTGTCATATTTCAAAACTGGAAAGCGTGGGCATTCGTGGACCATTGCTTTGCTGGTTTAAACCTTATCTCACTGATCGTTCGTTTGCCATGCGGTTCCTTAATAATACCTCTGCCCCTAAGGGTTGCCCGTCAGGTGTGCCACAAGGGAGTGTCCTCTCTCCTATACTCGGGACCTCCTTGAATTTGTTAAAACGGATAATAGGATTAGAGTTGCAGCTTATGCAGACGATATCAAAATTTATGCCCCTTCTCCAGTGATGACAGAAATGCAGTGGAAGAGTCCCTTCAGCGGTCCTACGAGACCATGATTAAATGGGCCAATAGATGGGGCATTCGTGTCAATCTAGACAAAAGTTTCGTCTTGATTTTGAGTAACAGAGCGTTTCTTAGCCTTGTTGTTCAGGTCGGGAACCTCCCTTGCCTTTCTAGTGCTCGTGATCTGTGTGTAGTTATAGACTCCCGTATGAATTTTTCGGAACACCTCGATCGCACAGTGTCCAAGGCCTTTCCGGCTTTGTTTTGCCTATTTAGAACTGTTTGCACTACGGATTCTATTACACTCCTCAGACTCTATAAAGCCTATATTTGGCTGTTGCTCGAATATTGTTGCCAGGTCTGGAATCCTCCCCTTAAAAAGCACATTCAAAGAATTGAGAGAGTGCAAATCACCTTCACCAGACTGTTATACGCTAGAGCATTCCAAGATGACGAATATCCATAATCCCTTCTTTCATATAGGGTGCGACTGCGCGAATTAGGAATGGAAAGCTTATTTACACTGCCGCGATAGTCCTCGAGGACTGTAGCACCTCGCGTCACCGTCGCCGGCGACTGTGACGCCGATACGCATCGACTGTGGGCGGAGCGGCGGCGGCGGCCGCCGTCGCCGGCGACTGGCGATCGCCAACATCGGTGGCCGCCAATGTTGGCGATTGTGACGTCGGTGCGTATCGATTGGTCGCCAACATTGGCGATCAGCGGCCGCCAATGTTGGCGACTGCGGCGTCTGTGCGTATCGATTGTGAGGGGTCGCCACTATTGGCGGCCGCCGTCGCCGGCGACGGCGACGCAAGGTGCTATACTTCTCGAGGAGTATAGCGGCTACTTAGGAGAAGGATTCCAGCTGATCTAATTTTGGCTTTCAAAATACTATGTGGTGAAACTAGTTTCGTTCCTTCCAGGACTTTGACTTTTTGGCCCTCGTTTGCCCGCACACCAAGTTTTAATATCAGTCTACGTGGTTCCACTTTATATCGTCACTAGTCCTGCGTAACTCGTTCTTCTTCCGTGGTGCTCAGCTCCTAAAAACTTCCCCCCTCTCTTCTTGCTCTTCCAAACTCTTGTTCTCTTAAGAAAAACATTAGGAATTTCGATCTCTTAAGAGTTCTAGATATTAATGACGTCATTTAAGCTCAGCCTCATCTGACTTCCACTTCAATGACTTGGATCATTTCAACTTTCGTTATCTGGTATTCCAGATCTCTTCCGAGCAGCTTTTCCCAGTCTGTCGGTCGCGTTGAGATATACCAGGGTCCAGCATTTAACCCCAGTTGCTAAATATGATTTCGCAACACGCCTACCTGGTGCACAGTGCTAAGCCTCTGTCTTGTTTCAGGTTTGCCACACCTGTAAGGCGGGTGCCAGACAGTCCCTGCCCACATACCCATGTTAAGACTTTCATGTCAAGGCTTGCCGTGCTTCACTAACCCTCCCAGGTATTGTACGTCAACTGGTACGCGGGGCTTTGTTGGTCTTCTGGATCTGTCCCCACGCGATCTATCAAATTATTCTTTGAGCCTCAGAAGTGGTTAAGGCATTGGCCGTTAGGGCCTGTGTTTCACTTTTGCTTTCTAGTGTTTGTTTTTTTGAGATCTTTTAACTCTTCTATATTCTTTTTTTCACATTATTTTATGCCAGCTGTTAGGTGTTTTCCCTTTACCTTGCTGTCATTGTAAGTGAGCACCACTGAGTGCACATGATGAATGAATATATCCACAAACCAACCGGTAAGATGTACCTCTGAGAGGAAGAATGGACCATAAAAATACGTCGGCACAAAACACCTCTGTCACCTTTGCTTGCTCAGAAATGTGATTTTTGACCTAATTAAACTAGAACTTAGCTGGAACACGACGAAGAAGTAATAATTCAAATGATTATTAGGTTGGTGCAAAAATAATGCGCGTTTTTCGTTGCTTCATTTTGGGTGCAGGGAACTAACAGTTTTTCTTATCACCGGTATGAGAAGTTGCTTGGCGATTTTGTAGCAAATTTCATGGCCTTTTCAAATATCCTAGGCATTTTGAACAAAGTTCATGTTTTTGGTGAGTTTTTATCTCTGGAAAGAAAGGCGCAAAACAAGTTTTTTGCCAAACTCACTTCAGCGAGCTAAAACTCTGCGGCATCGCAGTAGGAATTGCTCGCAATACCATCATAGTTTTGACAAAGGAAGTGTGAGCGAGTGTATTTCGCCAAGCTTCGTCCATGTTTTTCGACTTGGTGTACCTTGCTTCGAAAGTGAGGAATGTTGCATATGTCGTCCTGGGATTTGCGACCCCCAGCTGATGGCAATCATCGAAGAGCATCCATTCAAAACAACATATTTGGTTTCGCACAACTTCGCCGGTAATTGTTGCCAGACCATCCCTCTCTTCAGTAAGAAAGGGAGGACGACAAAGCTCGACGAGTAGATGCCGTGCATACTAAACGAGTACCAGATTGATCTTCGTTGAGAGTTCTGCCTCGCGCCTTTGTAGTAAAAGAATTGCGATCAAACATTAGGCCGCTTAGTAATAAAATATGATGTGTAGACCCTCGATGACAAAATTAAGTGCCTTGCTCAACTGTTGGACGAGGAAGATGCATCGAAACACTCCCAGGAATCGATGCAACACCAAAATACTCAAGCATCATAGGTATTATCGCAGTTGCGCGACACACACTAAATCCCTCTGTCTAGCGCCACCAGCTAAATATTTACCACCAAATTTAAGTTTCATTGGAGTATGCAACTACCAGGAATACTTTGTGGTGACCTGCTGCAAAAATCGCTTACTGAAGACCGTCCAGCCACATCTTGCACACGAGAGCCCCTACAGGCTAAAACAGTTAGGGTAGGAAGCTCTGCCTCATAAATCATAATGAGCAAACCTCTCGCTCACGGACTACCACTTCCCCAGGAATTTGGACGACTTCTTCCAGGAGAATTTTCTCGAAGGCTGAAGGGATACCAAAATTGCCTTCCGGAAGTTCGTCGACCTTAGAAAGCCCTATTCGTGATGTACGGTAATCGTGGAACATTCACCTTACTGCCAAAAATTTGCGGATTACAACAGTCATAAGCACTTCTAGAAAGATTGGTTTTTCAAAGGCATGAAAACGCGCATTGTTTTTGCGCAAACCTAATACTTAACCCATAAAACAAGTTCAGCACTTTCAGCAGCGGTATGACAATTCAGACCGGCTGTCGAAATCCAAAATCGATTTGGCAGCAACCTAATACAACATCAAAAATGATAACGATGAGATACGACTTGAATATTAGGGAGGGGAGAGCTGAAGTGGACTGGAGCTTTGCATCATTCAAGTTTTGTGGGGTTCTGTTAAACCTTTTAGTACTGACTGACTATTGCGAACGTGTTCATACTCAAACGTTATTTCGATGAATAGTCAGGTATTCCGGAAACTCCCTTCGGTGTGGGCAGAGCAGGAAAAACTGATCATGGCTCGGAGGACCTTGCGAGGGATGGCACCGCTCATCGGTGAGCTGCAAGGTCACGAATTTCAACGTTATTAATTTTTGACATTAGCCATCGTTCTTGATAATTTTAAAAGGGGATGATGGTTTCAAGGTTTTTGCCTGACTTTCTTGGACGACCCAGAAAACACAAGCAAGAGCATCTGTTTTTGGGCAGGTACAAGTCTGTTTTATCTGTTTTGTGTACCTTCTCCTACTTTGGTACAGAACTGTAAGCCACCGATGACGTAAAATGGGCTAGATCGAATAATACCGCTTGGAATGGAGGCTATCCGTTGTTGAGATCTTGCGAAATGAAGCTACTATTTTCGGTTTTATCGCGCCAAAAACCCGATAACGGTGCGGATAGCGGACTGGCCAAAACCTAGTAACGGCAGAACGGATAACCGGATACGGACAATCCGCTCATCCTTGGTGTGTGTGTATGTGTATGTGTATGTATGCATGTATGTATGTGTGTGTGGTGTGTGTGTGGTGTGGTGTGTGTGTGTGTGTTTGTGTGTGTGTGTGTTTGTGTGTGTTTGTGTGTGTGTGTGTGTGTGTGTGTGTGTGTGTGTGTGTGTGTGTGTGTGTGTGTGTGTGTGTGTGTGTGTGTGTGTGTGTGTATAGAAAATAGAAATGGCGGAGGCCGAATCTATGCGGACCAAATTTTGCCCTCAGTGGCCGGCGGAAGTCATATGCAACTTTTGACGGGTGTGGGTCATGATGAGGCAAAAGTGGGCGGGCAATATGTCTGCGATTGGTTTTGGTTCATTCGAACCCTCGCCCGCCCTTCAGGACCTACTCTCACTGATTCGCGCGCGATTTCGCCGTACCTGCCCATGCAAATTTGAATGTGAGTGGGGACGAGTCGACGCCGAAGGGCGAGAAGACGCCGCCCTATTTTGCCTCATCATGACCCACACCCACTTTTGACCTTATCTTATCGATCAATTCATCGACTTTGTCGATTTTCCACAGTTTTTGTCCGAGGTCGATGAGGACATGTCTGCTAGGGTTCTTCAGTAAGCTGGACACGAATATGACAACCAGTTCTGACGATTTATTGATTTCATCGATTTTTTCCATCTTCGCTCGGGGACAGGCACAGAAATGTCTGCTTTGGCTTTCCAGTACGCTGGACACAAATATCATACCCGTTTTGCACGAAATATTTTTTTTGACTTTATTGATTTTTCGCATTACACCCCATGGGGCGGGTATGCCCATTGGAGTTCCTCAATACGCTGAATACATCGATTCAGTGTCATCGGAATAACACTGCGACTTTTCGCTCACGGGTCGGTGGAGAAGGGTCACTTGAGGTTCGAAATATGCTTATCACCAGAATTATGGGTATTCTTAATAAATTTGTCGTCAGTAGCAATTGTCCTCAACAGTGTGGGTAGCCGAGGTAGTAAAACACTCGAGCGAAGCCGGGTATACCATCCAGTGATGAATGAAACACGGGAAGAGAAAGGGGAGATATACTGGTCGGCCAACTATTACGAAAGAGTGAAACAAGAGAATGTTAATTAAGAAATTCTTGCCACCGCTGTTGAGTAGGCTCGCTGATATTGGCTTGAGAAGCTATGAAGGCTTGTTTTGCCGTTGAAGTGACATGAAAAATCAGAGTTGGGAATTGTCGCGCTCTGGTCGGAAGCAAAAGTTAACCTGCTCAAAATCGAAGCATCTATTTAGATAAAACTCCCGCAGTGTATAACCTCTTATTCTCAGTTTTGAATCTTGAGCATGAAGCAAGGAGACCCTCAAGCTGTAAAGAGGGACTGCTGGTGCTCACTTCGGGTCGCCTTGTCTCTGGTTTTCAGCGTAATGGGTCATACACCCACCAGTCACCTCCCAAACATTGAAAGAGTCCATGGCCGTCACGAATACCTTCACGACAGCTTTTTTTCCTGGCAAAACCAGAATATAAAACATACCACTCAAAATGTGCAGGGTATAGAGTGAGCAAAAATTACCTGCGTGAAATTCACAAGCTGTTCACACAAGGGCAAAGACGTTAGTAGACTTCTTGTTCGTTGTAGCAAAGTTTCCCGAGATAATGTTCCATAATATATAACTGACTAGTGCCCCTTCGAGATGCTAGAAAGTGGGGCGGGGCAGCCACTTGAGATATGTGCAAAAGCTTCAACGTGCGAAATGCTTAGAAGATTAGCAAATAAGCAAAACTAATCATGAGCTAGCTCGAACACAAAACCCTTCTTATGAGTTGCGTATATTCTACGGGCCTGGCCGCCTCGTCAGGCTTCGAGTCTTCTCGCAATCCTAGCCTTGCTTGCAAATTCTTAATCACGCACCTACATGTGAAGCTAATTTCCGATGCAATGATACTACCTACTCTTTTCGGCACATTTCTCAATGCCTTTGGACCCGTTATGAGCGGCCACTTTCAACTCTGCGCAGGAGTATCTTTCACATGGCTGTAGTACTTGTGAACAACACAGTGTAACCAAGGCCGTGCGAATAATCACCTGAAATCAAGCTTCACGTTGCTGAGATAGTCCAACTGATGAGCTTCTTTTTCAACATACAGGAAGGAAGAAGAGGTGGTCGACCGAGACACAAATGAGTGCCTGGCGTGCTCCTACTCCACCTGTAGGCGTGCATCTTGGTGTTTTCCCCACTACTGGGCCACGACGGACCCATTTCTCCGTGGACCCGTATGCTGGCGTTTTCCCCACTAATGGGAATTATGCGGACTCACTCTCTATTCGTGCACCCCAGTGGCGGACGCAGAAAATGGGCGGGAGGAGGGGGAGGGGCGTGGGAAAAAGTCCGCCGTTTTGGGGACCCGGACGGAAGATAAAATTAATAAAAACATTAATTATAATAATAAATAATCAACAAAAATTATATTAAAAATAATATTATAAATAAACAATTAAAAATTAACTAACACAAGATTTTTATTTGTATTTTAAAGTAATTTCAAAAATTTGGCGACCAATTCTGGGGGGCGCACCCCCTCCTCCGCATCCGCCACTGGTGCACCCGTATCTAGGCGCCTTCCCCACTTTTGGGTCAGGGAAGACCCATTCTCCATTCATGGATCTGTAGCCTGGCGTTCCTCCCACTATTGGGCAAGGGCAGACCCAATTCAAGCGCTGGGGCCCGTCCCAGCGCTTTCCCCAATATTGGGTCCCCTGCGGACCCATTCTCCATCGATTGACCCGTATACTGGCGGTTTCCCCACTATTGGGCCATGGCGGACCCTTTCTCCATCGACGGACCCGTATCCTGCCGGTTTCCCACTGTTGGGCCACTCCTCCTTGATCGGTGGACACCTGTCCTGATGTTTTTCTGAACTACGGGGCCTCGGCACATCAGTCCGTCATCAGTGCACCCGCAGTCTCTGCAAATCTTGAAAAAATGGAAGATAGTTAGGAAATGTTAAGAAAGTTTGATCAATTGCACAACTGGTTCCAGAAGATGTTACAACAGCTCATAATGACGTGTTCTTCGTTCGTTCGTCCTGTGTATTTGATTGCATTGCCTAAAAACAGACGGATCCTCAAGCTGCATAATCCCCATGGGACCTCAATAATGAGAGGTGCGCAAACAGCACATCCTACATAAGGAAACCGAGTGAATCCTACGGCCTCCACGCATCCTTTCGAAGTGATTCACGTCCAGCGTTCCGAGATTGAGTGCAGTTACTGACAAAGCTCCATCAGAGGGGCTCCTCTGCCCCGTACATTGGTGCTATGCATCGTCAAATTGTTGTAAACACTGTCTCGCCCGGAGGGTTCGGGACCGCTAGCCGCTGGTCCCACCGCGAAATCCTGAGTGCACCCGACTTCCACTACGTCTATGCACCTATGACGAAACATCGGCCGAATGCCCCGTCAGCTGCGCATCCTCGCGAGCCACAGTCTATACATGAGCCTCACGGCTAAAGTGTGGCGACTTATGTGGCGGATGGTGGCGCCTTAGACTCTTGGACTTTATATCGTCCGTATGCACAATAGATATGGTGGTTCAGTGGAGTATATTTATCATACTGTACATGAGATTGTGAGCAATGCGAGGAGAGTGAGTAAAGTATGCCTTATACGGCTTACAGCATCATACTGACTAGGAACAACTATCTCTAGCATGAGACGGGTCAGCTCCGCCCCCTCCACAGGAGGTACAGTATCGGCGGTGAACATGAATACTACAAGGATCATCGATCGGTCGATGATACTCCGGCGGGCGACAAGAGTTATCACTATTAATATCACTGATCTTAGCTTTCTTCCTAGTCGTCGTGGTACGACGATGATCGACTTCTTGAGGTACTGAACGACGGCGAAACAAAGCTCGAGAACGTGAAGGGCGGCGACGGCTGGCAGGAGTTGAAGGCGAACGGCGGCTGCACGGCATGGGAGGCGGCTTGACGTGGAGTACATGACGGCGGCGGCTGGAGTTGGAGGCAGGCGGGTGGAGATGTGGAGATCGTAGCTTTCTTACGGCTACTGAGCAGTTGTGCTCGAAATCTGTCACATTTTCCTTTAATGGAAATGGAACAGTTGTGAAACCGTAGGCGTGGACGATCTCACCAGAATATTTAGGATTTTTTCCTCTTTGGCTCCCTGTCGGTACATTGAGCTCAGGGTTTTCCTGTAGCGTCTGGTCTCCTGTTTCCTCACGGATAGCTGTCAGGTTGTAACTGACAGATTTAGTCTGACTCACGCTGCTCAGACCACGACCGTAAATTGTGTGGCCAAAAACTGTTTTGGCAATGTGTAATCCGGATGGGGTTCTAGCGCCACTACCGATAACTAGGTCATGATAATAGTCAAGACCCACCAAAACGCGTGGAATTTGATGTTCTCCACGTAATTTCGTACTTGCCAAGAAAATGTCATTGGCTTTTAGAAAGGTGACGTCATCTTGCTCGAGTTCCACCGCTGGAAATCCATTAGTTATTATCAGTCTGGTTCGCACGGTCATTTCAATCTCTTCTCCAAATGCAGTTCCGATTTTAAAAGGAACAATATGGCTTGCGAACGTTTCAATACGTCCACCAATTCCCGAAATTAAACATTTTTCGGTCATATACTTTGATAGACCAAACTGTTCTACGAGCTTTTCGTCAATAACTGTTTTTTGTGCACCTGAGTCAAAAGCGAAAATAACTTTCTCGTACTGTTGCTTTCCTGCATTCCATACGCTGCCCTCGGCTGTCATTAACACGAGCTGTTCGCTTGTTGAACTCATGACGCGACGGTTAGAGTTTGTGGAAGTATTCATGCATTTTTGTGCATTAATTGATGCATGTTTCCTGCGATCAGATTGTTTAGATTGTTTCCTATCTGACCTCTGACTGAAATTCTGACAATCCCCTCTATCTGAATGGTTGAAGGGCATGTGCTTTGGTTGCAGCTTGTTAGCATAATTACTGTGCGGCCTGTATTTCTTAAAACACAGGCTGACATGGTGTTTCTGGCCACATTGTGCACAGTCTTGTTTTTGGCAGACAAAACTGTTATGGGTTTGTGAGAAACATTTCCAGCAGCGATTCTGCTCTCTAAGTGTTCTGCGGCGCATGCTCTGATCGCTTATGGTACAGCATCATGTAGATAAGTGATTGCCCCTGTGGCAAAATATGCATCCCATATCGTAATTGGGTCGATCGCTGGTGTGGTTCGCTCTTGATTGTGTGACCTTGCCATTGTTTTTCTGGCCTAATCTTTTGGCATTGTATACATTTGCGTCAATCTCTTTCTTGAGAAGTGCCTTTGGGTTGCATCTGTTTTTGTTTGAGTATGATGCCTGCGAAACTGACGGTAATGGCACGGAGTTTCTATTTTGCTCGGTATTATTGCCAATATTTTGGACGTTTTTTGAATCGTCCCTAAACGAATCATCTAGGCTTTGAGCCCTAAGGCTCATGTATCCAAGAAAAATCTCTTTGTTTCTGCGAGTGTTCTTAGATTCGATGAGCTTAGCGGTCAACATAACGATGAGGTTGTTTGCCTCAGCTGTAGCTATTTGTAGCTGAGAGTCTTCTTCAATTTGGCGAATTTCAGCCTAAATCTCTCTTTTCTCTGAGTTATCCTTGCAGTTTCTGTGCTCATCCTGTATCTCTCTGTACAGTTTCTGGAGGTCCTCTTTGGCCCCCTTAATTTGCCGCAGGCTACTTTCCAACAAAGCGATGATAGTGCGACATTTTTCATAGTTCTCGTCGTCTACTTCAGAATATTCTGAATTTTTTTGTGTAATCTGTATGACGAATCACAAGTGTGCTTAGCAATTTCGCACTAAGAATAATGGGCATTCTGTGAAAGTGAAGTGCCATGATTTTTTTTGGCACCTTCTAAAACTTCCCTTGAGATATATTCTCAGAAGCGCAGCTGTTGGTGCTGCGACTGACTCGCACAGGTGTAATCAGCTGTCCCAATCAGGCTGGGAAGAATCGATATCGATTCGCGATCTTTAATTGGACCGGTGATTTAGGGCTCTTAGGCTCCAAGGTTAGGCTTTGTCGCTAACCTGTTGCGCAGTTGCTGGAAGCAAGGAGCGGATTTTTAGGGCTCTTGGTCCCAAGGTCAGGCTTAGGTGCTAACCTCTTGTGCAGCTGCAGTGCAAGGCACGAATTTTCAGGGCTCTTGGTCCCAAGGTTAGGCTTATTAGACGCTAACCTCTTACGGCTATGGGTGGGCCGCGAAATTGCTCAAGTGTGAGCGAGTCTCTTCTCCAGGCTTTGATGCGGGAGGAATGGCTTTATTTTAGCAGATGCACCAGAAATGTGGCGACTTATGTGGCGGATGGTGGCGCCTTAGACTCTTGGACTTTATATCGTCCGTATGCACAATAGATATGGTGATTCAATGGAGTATATTTATCATACTGTACATGAGATTGTGAGCAATGCGAGGAGAGTGAGTAAAGTATGCCTTATACGGCTTACAGCATCATACTGACTAGGAACAACTATCTCTAGCATGAGACGGGTCAGCTCCGCCCCCTCCACAGGAGGTACAGTATCGGCGGTGAACATGAATACTACAAGGATCATCGATCTGTCGATGATATAAAGCATGCGATCACGTGCTATTCCCCCTCCGCCTGCGCTCTAGAAAATTTTGTTGCACTACCATGATTTATATAAGAGGATATATGTATGCATCAGTGAAGGACGCTAAAGAGCTGAGGCAACAATTTGTTTCAGTTTGTTCACTTTCCTCTTATTTTTCCCAAATGCCAATATTATTACGTGCAATAAGTTCGTACGGTTTTTCATGGGCTTAGAAACCACTACTTGCCGTGAATATTATCAACCACACCAGACGGATTGCATAGCTCCTTCCATCTTCTATTAAAGCTGCCAGAGACAGGTCATCGTGTTAGTGCAAAACAAATCTTGAAAGAAGGCTGGAGAAGTGAACTGTAGACAACAAAAGATATGCCAATCTGACCTTTACTAATTTACCTACTTTGTATGGAATCGATCTGCGAACGTACCTTTTTTCTACTATGGACGTTACCAAATCGGTGATTTCCCCTTTTCACGTTAAAAAAAATCTTGCAAGGAAAAAATCCAGGAATTGCAAGGGAAAGCTTTCTTTTCTATGAACCTCTGCTTTACGTTTGCAATACTAGCCAAAACTGGAACTTCGAGATTTATCCACAAAAATGTATGGGCAAATTTAACCGAGATTGTGCTTTGTAGAAAAAAAGACTTACTGAGCATGTCAATGGTGTTTGCGTTCCACGTTCTTCCGACCTCTTGAGTTTCACTATGAAAGCTGTGTTTTTGGTAGTCATCTATACTTCCCTGGCGGTGAACTGAAATGTTGTACTAATTAAACCAGGAATGACGCCTAAACTTTGCAATGCAGAACGTTCACACTATATTAGGTAGAATCTGTCTATGCGTAGACATACATCCGCACTCTGTTGCTGAATTGGTGCGCAGTTCTTGCACATTTTTTACACGGCTTTTTCTTGAAGGTAAAAGGTGGAGATTTTTAAACTTTTTTTTTCGCTTGAACAAGTGGTCTTTTTTCCATTGACTGAAGATACTACGAAAAATCGTGTCCATATTTTCCTCAATATGCTCTACCACTTCGAGAAAGGAACTTTACACGAAGAGACGATTAGTAAAGATAAGTTAAAAGGTAGTTCAGGAAGTTCAAATCAAGAGATACATGCAAGCTTCAGAATTAAGGACGGAAGATGTCGGGCATCAAATTTCGATGCCCTGGGACTATAGGCCAGTGGGACGACATGATGGCCAACGAGAATGCTGTGTGAAGACATCAATGTGGACTATTCAACCAAAATCTCGGAAAAAACATGTTGGATGTGTCCCCCTAGAAATATCGGACAACAACAAAGAAGAACGTCGCCGAATTTTTACCCGTTTACTAAAGCGAAGCAAGCGAACCCCCTTAAGAATCTCATCAATCAAATCTAGCCTTCCTCCTCTTTGCAAAGGTTCCTGGTCATCGAAATCGGATGTAGGATCCTTCCCTACTCCTTTGTGGGGCTCATAGCGTTCAACTTGAACATCTACAACCATCTTTCGTCTTGGGTTTTATCGAATGTCCCTTTGCCAAGAGCTCGTTGAGATTGCGAAATGACAGTGCTGCATTCATAACTTTCCCGAAGATATGATAGCATGTCTGGATGCGATTTTCGATAGTATCTTTACTACGGATGTTAAGAAGAGGTATAATTCTAGTGAAACAACAGTTCAAAAAACGCTGATTTTTAATGAAAAAATTGCCGAGAAACTTATTAATTATGCACCAACCTGATATGTATACATCATGGTAAGTTTTCATATAATTGCAGAATTAATCATAGAAGAAAGCTGTCTGTCCCAACAAAAACCCAGAAATTATCTTGCTTTTTGAATGATTTCAACTATTGTTTAGTCTCTTTATAGCTCTATGAAGTACTAAGAGCAACTACAGGAAATATGAATATCCACAGCGACTACTAGTTTAGACAGGTTCTATGGTCTGATTCAGATTTATAATTTCAGAAACAGTGCTCCACTTTCGGAGCATTTTTCAAAATGTAACGATCTAATCTGATACAGGAACATGATCGAATATACGTAATTGCGGAATAACGATGCAAACGATACCATTTACTAGTGATTGCTATGTTTACAACATACTAAGATTATGCTATTAAAGATCACTCCAAAATATGGAACTCACTCCGTACAAGTGGTCGCATGATCCTCTCGAACGACCTGAAATTACTTGTTTCAGAAAACTCATCTACCATTATCTGCCTGTGTTAACCATGTCTTATTAAAATGACATCTAATTTCAGATAATAACAGTAAAACAGTTGTTTGCCTTTTCTTGGATGGCCGCAAAGACATTTCCAGAAGATCGCAGAGAAAAAGAATACAGACAAGCAGAGATACTTTTGTTTTGAAATCTGATTGAATTACCTGTTCGATATTTCATCCAGGCTTTTTTGTTTACGGAGAAGGGCTGCGGTCGCAAGGTTATGTGCGGCGCCAGCGCACGCACTAATGAAAGGACGACCTCGTGAATCATCGTCGTCCACACACGAACGGTTCTGTCATACTGGGAAGCGTTCCGGGTTTGCGCCAGGCGGTCGATCAGAAGAAGGTTGTGGGTAGGAAAGGTTTCCGTTTTACTTCTATGAGAGTAAGTAATCGCTCAATTTGGGATAGTCGAAATACGCGATCGCAATGTAATACTTCTATGAGATTGAAATTTCAGTGTTTCATGTAATGAGGTGATTCACCATTAAACGCATTTCCAGACTTTTGGAAAACTATCGAACCACCTGTACTCGTAAAAGGTACACTATTATGTTTAAGATAGTCCCTCTGTTGTAATGATTGACGGTTGCATAATTATGTCCGTAACTTCTGAGCATACTGTTGACTATAAATCAACTAGCCACAGCTGCAAAGCAGATAAAACCTGTTGATTAATGCGAACAGCATTGGTTCTCGAATAAACGTTTGCCTGACATTCCTGCTCCAGCCAGCTCTTAAGTGAACCTATGAGAAGTTGGCTGCAATTTAGAAAAACGTTGCGCGCAGCTAGAGAGAGAGAGAGAGAGTCGGTGAAGATGCGTACCGTTTTTCGAGGTCACTTCGGAACCACACAGCGAATAATCAATTCTACGCAATTCTGTGCAGTTTGATCGGGTTCTAGAATAAATATGCCTTTGATCAGATGGCCCTCCAGGGAAAACCGCCAATGCAGAACGTTCTGCAAACAATTAATCGGCTTCGTGGAACTGTTTTATAGAAAATCGCCAATCCTCCGAGAATAACTCGAACACAGCTAATTTAATTAGCTGAAGGATACGTCTGCTAACTCATGTCACCCATGTTGATATGCACCAGTAATCCGCCACTTTTGTTGATATTCCACATAGCAGCAAAGCTAGAACTGTTTCATTAGAAGTTTTCTATGTGTCCATCACTAAGTACGGAAATGTTCAGCGACCTATGAGGATAACCAAGAATGAAAGTTGGCATGGGTCCAATGGCTCTAGGAAGTTTCTCAAAATCTCTCGATTTCTCGCAACACAGTCATATGAGTATGAAACATTTGAGCAAGTAGCGTAGCTACCTGAAGGAGACTTTTTCGACAACTCCGCTCTTACAAGAGAAGTGCACGAGGTTAACCCCGGGAATCGAAACGGAACATCCACTTACAGAAGCATTGTTTAAGATGGTGTTAATGTATACTATACTTTTTGCCCAGTGGTCCTGACGCGATCAGGAGAGTGCTCCAAAAATTCCTATATTGCACTGCCATAGGACTCCATGTAGAGCTGAGATTCATGAAACTTTGACCACTCGAAGCAACCGTGATTATCTTGATTACCTTTCCTGGGACCATGGAGTGTTTAAAGACCCATCTTCGAGTAACTTGGTTTCCTTGGTTCTCTTCGACTATAAGGGGTGCGATTCATTAACGCGTAACCTGTGGCTACGGCCTGGTTTAACACTTTAACACAACAACGCCACTACACTAGTCCTCGAGGACTGTAGCACCTTGCGTCCTGTGAGGCCGATACGCATCGATTGTGGGCGGAGCGGCGGCGGCGGCCGCCGTCGCCGGCGACTGGCAATCGCCAATATCAGCGGCCGCCAATGTTGGCGACTGTGACGTCGGTGCGTATCGATGGGTCGCCAATATTGGCGATCGGCGGCCGCCAATGTTGGCGACTGCGGCGCCGGTGCGTATCGATTGTGAGGGGTCGCCAACATTGGCGCCCGCCGTCGCCGGCGACGGCGACGCAAGGTGCTATACTCCTCGAGGAGTATAGCGGCTACCTAAGGCCGGCCTGGCGCTAGCTGCGATTCATGAGCGCGCGGGTTGGTCATCGGCAGGTCACCGACGGGCCAGTTCCAATCTAATGTCCAAGGTGCGGTCAGCAGTTGGTTAGGCAGGGGTAGGCAGCTAGCAAACTAAAAATTCTGTAAGAAAGTGCATTTTTTCGAGTTTACGGATAGTTGCCTTTAAATAACTGCTGCCGGAACTTATTTTTAATTTCTAGTGTGCAATTTTTCGGCTGAAATTGCCTTCTCCATGAAAAATGAAGTATCTAAAATGGAACTACTAGTTGTTTCGGCCCAGTCGGTTCTTTAGCTAGTGAAGTTCCCGATTTTTAAGGGAGATGTTTACAAAACTTAATTTTTGAACAGAATAAATGAAGATGAAAACTATTGATGGAATCATTAACAATAAAAAATGTAGGCATTTGAAGATGAAGTGATGTGATGAGAGATGATCTACCTATTAACAGACCAGTTATTCCAAAGAAAAAAGCGAAACGAGGAGAAACAGCAAGTGTTGCATCCAATTTTGCTAGCTGGATGCATATTCACAGAATTTCCTATGACGATCGCTAGTGGAGGTAGAAACTTTATCAGAGAGGAGTTAGATATGCTATCGAAGTATGTCTTAATCCCACTAGAATACCATTAATTTCAAATACTAGGAGGGTTATGAAGGTTAGAGTGATTGCTGACGTTGACAAGCGAAAAAAATGGTATTCATATTCGAACCATTCATTCATTCGTGTAATCAAAGACCAAACATTCGAAAAATTTGTTCATTCATGCTTTTGTGAATATATCTCATTAGAACAGAAAGAAAAAAAAGAGAATTCAGAAAATTAAATATTTGAGGAAGGCCATGATTTAAATTTTTCATATTTGCAGTGTTCGAAAATGCTTCATTTCCTAATCATTCGAAAGTTCAAAAATATTTAGGAGTCAAATAGTGGAATGATCCGCGTACAATTCGCTATAAGTGTTAAATTCCAACAAAGAAGTTAGAGTTACTATACACTGTTACTAAATATGTAATACTTACCTTATAATCGATAAACTATTCAGAAAATTATCCGAAATAAGTGATTTCACAAAAGATTGGCTGGCTCACAGTCACGTATTGAAGGGCTGCTGGCAGGTTAACAACCCTAATCTGCGCGCAATGCATCGTGGGTCGCGTCCGCCCTGTGGTTACGCCAGCCACCTGGTTTATTAGCCAGCGAATAGCGCGCTAACCTGGTCACCGTTGATGAATCGCACCCAAGATGAGGAACCTTCCACGGTATCGGTGGTGAGGTGGCCGAGTGGATATCGCGTCGGACTATGGGCAGGAGGCCGAGGGTTTGGGTCCCGCCGGCGCAACTTTTTTTGCATTTTTGAATTTAAGGCTTGTTTCGAATCTCGTTTCGAGTACTTCTAATGATTAGAACACAGCAGATACGTGCGCCACTACAAGAACTACTGCAGGAACCTCGTTCGATTAGCTACTCACTAGGGGGTGTAGCCCACTAGGCGAAATATAATTGCGATGAGCGACAACCGTAAGCTCCACCTATCAGCTATGGGGATTTGACCTGTAGGACGTCTGGCGCGACTCCTCGGCTGTCAGTACCGGCATAAGGAGTCCGGATTCGTTCCTCCACCTTGTATACTATGGCATGGGGTTTGCATCTAAATGCCTAAGCAGAAACGGACACTTACTTAGATATAATAAAGTTTTTAGGACGTATGATTGAATAAACTATTCGGAGGAGCTTTTTGTGAGAATTTGCATGAGTAGTTTAATCAGGGTCATTTTTGTCGTGCATTATATTACATTATATTATATTACATTATAATACAAATCCGAATAAGTCTGAAACGAACGTTCTGTGTACCTTTAGTCCCTTAAAATATCTAGACTAATGAATAATTTGATTGTGTGAACACCACCATCCTGAAAACATTTTGGAATCACACGCTGATTCTCGATGTGTGCAACAATTTAGATGACGTCTGCTACGTGAGAGGTGGGAAATTTGTCTCCGGGTGTTGCCATCGTGGAAGATCACTGAGGAGAATGGTGTGTTACCATTTTCTTCACTAAACTTAAAGGCAGCAGGAGCTGAAATTCTCGACTCTGAGCTGAGCTGCGGTTGGTGAAGTACATATTCGGCACATCATAAATGTGAAACGAACACAGACAATGATGGCTTACCTGCAGAGAAAATGGAACATTCGTCGCGAACACGCCTGGCCGTGTTCGTGCGCGGACGAGTTTTCCCCGGCGCGAAAGCCATTGCGGCGCGTGGTTTTGGCCGAGTCCCGTCATGGAACCCTGTGAATTGAATGCATTTCGTTTTCCCTTTGCGCAAAACCACGCACCGCAATGGCTTTTTGCGCCGGGAAAAACTCGTCCGCGCGCGAACACGGCCAGGCGTGTTCGCGACGAATGTTCCATTTTCTCTGCAGGTAAGCTATAACTGTCTGTGTTTGTTTCACGTTTATGATGTGCTGAGTCTGTACTTCATCACCCACAGCTCAGTTAGGAGTCGAGGATTTCAGCTCCTGCTGCCTTTAAGCTAAGATTCGAGAAAAACTAAGAAAATAAATATATAGGTGAAATTCGCCAAAATGAATGTTTCAGAAAATATTCTTCTGGAACTATCAGATCAAACATTCAACACAGAACGGTACATATTAGAATTATTTGAAGTTAGAGAATCTCTGATCTTGATCATTACTAAATTCTTACAGAACCCTTTGGTCCAATGAATCTCGAATGCTAATTTTGACGATGTTGAACACGCGGACCTATGTAGGCGTTGAAGTTTTAAATAAAGGTTAAACTTCTTCACCTTTGGAAAGAATCATTTACCGGGCTGCAAGTATTCCTTAAAGGTCTAATGCGAAGTGCGGTGAAATTCTGCTACTGTCTTCCGTCGTTGGAATTCGTATAACACGTAAACAAAGGTTGAAGAAATTTGGTTCATCATCTTCTAAATTTCTTTTGGAATCGAAAATCGGAGAATCAGCAAGTCACATGTTTGCAGCTGCCCATGAATCCCCTTCTTTCAAATAATTTCAAGAACTTCAAAGTGTTAACTAGCAAATTTATTAAGATGAAAGAAGTGAGCATACATCCCTTCGTTCAAATGTATTTTGCACAATTTCTGCACTTCTTTTGCTAAAAATGTCTTGCATTAAACTGCGATAAAACTTTTGAAGCGCGTTTTTTTTGGATTTGAATTATCTCTGATTGAGACCATTTTTTACATCCTTATGGAACGCTTTAGAATGTCACATCTCAAATGCCTAATTCCGCAGTGCTGAATGCGACGAGGTATAACATAGATGTTGTAAAGAGGTTTCGGTGTCCATCTCTGCGCTGGATTCATAGTTGGAGAGTGGAGGAGTTGCTGTTGGGTAATTAGATGTAAGCCCCGATGTGCCACAGTACACCTGGTGGAGGGTACGCGTCCAGATTTCATCCGCGGCTACTGACAGCCGAGCAGCCGTTCGACTCCTTCTCCACCACAGAGCTCCTTAGCTGAGGGGCGGAGTTTATGGAAGTCGGTCACCGCAATTATATTTCGCCTAGTGGTTGGCGCCCCTCACTAGGCCAGGACTCCTTGACAGAACACAAGAAAAATTGGCACTATTCAACCATCATGCACCCAAACTCTTCAAAGAAAAATTTCGTTACGATACAAAATGGTTATGATATTCGTATCCAGCACCTCAGGTAATCCCCATATGCGAAGTTTCAGTCAAGGAAACCTTTTCAAAAATCTTGGGGGCGTGGAAGATGAATGACGCCGAAAAGTCTTTGACGCGGCCTCCTGCGCGCATCCGGACCAGGGGTGTGCGGAATTTTCCGTTTTCCGTTTTACGCTTTCCGTTTTCCGCCCATTTTTGGCCTTCCGTTTTACGTTTTACGTTTTACGGATTTTTGGCCCGGAAAACGGAAAATCCCGGAAAATTATGGAAGAAGAGGGATTGTTGTTTTATGCGTACGTGTATCCCTATCCTGAAGAGGATTCACGCGTTTCGATGTAAAATGTGCATCAGGTCACAGCAATGGCGCCAAAATTGACGTCCAAATGCCATTTATGAAACTCGAACTACTTTGTTTGACTTTTTTGGCCTTCACCATTGCTCCACATATGCCTTTCAAATGCCCTACTCTTCTCGAAATTTCCAAAAAAGAAGTTCCACAGAAATGTGCGGTGAACTGATATAAAATTTCCACGAGGCTGTGACGTTTCATGGTAAGAGCATCAAGCATTCTTGCAAAGCAACGCATGATGTAGGCTTTCTTTCAACCCGACAAAAGCACAAGGCTACTTTGTACTTGACACTGTTTCAATCAAACTATGATCCTTATCTCCACACTGGCGCCGCTGGCGCCTGATGTTTTGCGCAATGTTTGGCCTGCTTGTGTTTCACGTTCCCCACACGCTGTTCTTCTCCTCCTTAATCCATCGTTTACTCGCTACAATGGGATCCTTTGTGAATAAAGTGATTCTTCTCAGATTCCAAATGTATTAATTACAATAGTTACCTTTTTGTCTGGATTTTTGCAGAATAGGTCTGCTCCAAAGTAAAGCAAAGAAGTCGCACTTTTCACACTTTACAGCATCTCGTATACTTAAACATTCAGTGATAAAGATGCTTGTCGATTATATAACTCTGGTAATCTCTCGTAAATAGGTGAAGGATAAATGCTCCTCAATCTACCTATATTCTAGGCGTTTGAAGTACGTACCATCAGTGGGCTTGAGCTTATTTAATTACTTGAAAGAGTCACCACTCATGCTCATAAAGAAGACACCAAGAGAATCCAATGTTGAAGAGGACTTCTGGTCACAAACCTATGCTTGGGCAAAATTTTCCGTTTTCCGTTTTACGCTTTCCGTTTTCCGCCCATTTTTGGCCTTCCGTTTTCCGTTTTACGGGATTTTAAAATTTACTTCCGCACATCCCTGATCCGGACCATTGTGCAAAAATGATGTGCATACATTAACATCGCCTTAGACAATGTTACCCAAAATGAATGTTTCGTTTCGATCCCCGGGGTTAGTCTCGTGAACTTCCTTCGTTAGTAAAGTGACATTTCTGTCAAAGGCTGATAAACGCCATATTAACCTCGAGTTGCAAGAAATTTGAACTCAAGCTTTTTTCACTGAGAAATTCTTCCTTCTGTTACCATCCTTAAACGATTATTAGCAAGTATGCGAATTTGCCATCAATTCCAGGATGCGGTACTGTTGTACTTCAGCGGCCCCACAACCGATTCCAATAAAATAGATTCTTCTTCAAACTTGTAACAGGGATATAAGGGGTAGTCTAGGGTGTTGATCACGAATATCAGACTCACTTTGTAAGGTAGCATCGGTTTTATCGATTTTATCGTTTCCCTAGGTGTAGACCTTTCGGTTCTCTCTGAAAACTTGTATAGCGGGTTTTCGAAGGAGCTAGTAACAAATGCGATTAAGGTTTTGCAAGAAAACTTTGACATAATGCTAAAACTCGAGTCAATTCCAAAACTACACCGCTCTACAGCGGAAAATTTCAAGAAAATAAACGAAACCGAGATTATAATGCAAAACGGCGAGTATACATACTTTCCGTTTTCCGCCCATTTTTGGCCTTCCGTTTTCCGTTTTACGGGATTTTAAAATTTACTTCCGCACATCCTTAATCCATCGTTTACTCGCTACAATGGGATCCTTTGTGAATAAAGTGATTCTTCTCAGATTCCAAATGTATTAATTACAATAGTTACCTTTTTGTCTGGATTTTTGCTGTTTTACGGGATTTTAAAATTTACTTCCGCACATCCTTAATCCATCGTTTACTCGCTACAATGGGATCCTTTGTGAATAAAGTGATTCTTCTCAGATTCCAAATGTATTAATTACAATAGTTACCTTTTTGTCTGGATTTTTGCAGAATAGGTCTGCTCCAAAGTAAAGCAAAGAAGTCGCACTTTTCACACTTTACAGCATCTCGTATACTTAAACATTCAGTGATAAAGATGCTTGTCGATTATATAACTCTGGTAATCTCTCGTAAATAGGTGAAGGATAAATGCTCCTCAATCTACCTATATTCTAGGCGTTTGAAGTACGTACCATCAGTGGGCTTGAGCTTATTTAATTACTTGAAAGAGTCACCACTCATGCTCATAAAGAAGACACCAAGAGAATCCAATGTTGAAGAGGACTTCTGGTCACAAACCTATGCTTGGGCAAAATTTTCCGTTTTCCGTTTTACGCTTTCCGTTTTCCGCCCATTTTTGGCCTTCCGTTTTCCGTTTTACGGGATTTTAAAATTTACTTCCGCACATCCCTGATCCGGACCATTGTGCAAAAATGATGTGCATACATTAACATCGCCTTAGACAATGTTACCCAAAATGAATGTTTCGTTTCGATCCCCGGGGTTAGTCTCGTGAACTTCCTTCGTTAGTAAAGTGACATTTCTGTCAAAGGCTGATAAACGCCATATTAACCTCGAGTTGCAAGAAATTTGAACTCAAGCTTTTTTCACTGAGAAATTCTTCCTTCTGTTACCATCCTTAAACGATTATTAGCAAGTATGCGAATTTGCCATCAATTCCAGGATGCGGTACTGTTGTACTTCAGCGGCCCCACAACCGATTCCAATAAAATAGATTCTTCTTCAAACTTGTAACAGGGATATAAGGGGTAGTCTAGGGTGTTGATCACGAATATCAGACTCACTTTGTAAGGTAGCATCGGTTTTATCGATTTTATCGTTTCCCTAGGTGTAGACCTTTCGGTTCTCTCTGAAAACTTGTATAGCGGGTTTTCGAAGGAGCTAGTAACAAATGCGATTAAGGTTTTGCAAGAAAACTTTGACATAATGCTAAAACTCGAGTCAATTCCAAAACTACACCGCTCTACAGCGGAAAATTTCAAGAAAATAAACGAAACCGAGATTATAATGCAAAACGGCGAGTATACATACGTATTTATGATCAGCACATTCGAAAAGCTTCACATGCAATTTTTCAGAGAGTGATGAGTCGAATTTGGAAAAAAATCGATAGAGTAGTAAGAGTACTCTGAAGTCCATTGGCGACCTATTTGGCGAGAGAATGTGTTTGGCAAGACATTTTACGGGTTAAAATCTTGTTTGGCAAGACATTTTCCAGGAGAATGGGTCTAGAGTCTGTTTGGCAAGACGAAATGCGAGAGAATATGATGACGACCTATTTTCCGGGTGTTTGGCAAGACAAATGGCAGGAGAAGATGTTGGCGACCTATTTTCCGGGTGTTTGGCAAGACAATAGGGAAGAGAATATGTTGACGACCCTTCTTCCAGGACAGGCACATACGACGCATCGGCTTTCGAGTCGATGAGTCGGTTCAATTACCCAAGTTTGAGGTACGCATGTCAAAGGGAGTCGTACATCAGGAGGGTGGCGGTGTCAGTCCTAGGTCACCGCTAGGCAGGATCACAGCCTGATTTTTGCATGAGGATATCTCCGTGGTCCTCGCCGTAATGCGCACAACAGTGCGCATCCGGCTGAACCACGGCGATGTCCACGTATTTCGTGCTTCCGGGCACGGAACCAATGGATGTCATCTGTTCAACTGCTTGAGGAGGTACTTTGCCCAAACTACTTCCTGGGTCTGATCCATTAAATGTGAAAAGCTCAGACATTGTGGTAATTTTGGAGGCCTCTCCTGACAATGAGAGGAAATGCGAGTACGTGGCGAAATCTCACGTGCGATGTTGAAGCGCATTTTTTGGCGACCTGTTTGGCAAGATTTGTATGGCAACCTGTTTGGCAAGGTTTGTATGGCGACCTATTTGGCAAGGTTTGTATGGCGACCTGTTTGGTAAGGTTTGTATGGCGACCTATTTGACAAGGTTTGCATGGCAACCTATTTGGCGGGACATCGTGTTTGGCAAGACATTTGGCGGAGTTCGTTTGCCTGGCTCGTTTGCAAACCCGTTTCCTAGGTTGCCAAACAAACCTCGCCAAATGGGTCGCAAATGAACTTCAGAGTAGTATCATGTGGAATGAACATGATGTTCGTGATCAGCACCCTCGACTACCACTGCATACAAGTTTTCAGAGAAAGCCATTTTTCGAGCTTGGGTTCGGTAGTGGGGCCACTAAAGCGCGATAGTACTCAGAACATCTTCTCGTTGGAATCACTGCTGTTCACCTTTCTTGCTGAAGTCTAAATTCGACAGCGACTCAGCCTAATGCGAATGAGGCAGAGCCATGGGCTTTACAGTCTTTTAGCTTAGGATGTGCGTTTGGGACTTTGGCCACAATTACGGCTGGTGTGTGGTGGAAATCATAATCGTCTGATCAACTACTAGGTTGATGCAATAGAAGTGGCGCCCATTCCTCTTATATAAATCATGGTAGTGCAACAAAATTTTCTAGAGTGCAGGCGAAGGGGGGATAGCACGTGATCGCATGCTTTAGCCGTGAGGCTCAATTATAGACTGTAGCTCGCGAGGATGCGCAGCTGACGCTATTTTAAGGATTGGTTTAATTGGTAGTGTGGTTTGAGCACATCATATGTATCCTCTTATATAAATCATGGTAGTGCAACAAAATTTTCTAGAGTGCAGGCGAAGGGGGGATAGCACGTGATCGCATGCTTTAGCCGTGAGGCTCAATTATAGACTGTAGCTCGCGAGGATGCGCAGCTGACGCTATTTTAAAGGCAGCACTCACGGAAATTTTCACTTCTGAAATGAGTCGCTTACCATATAGCCGGCTGCTGGACAATCGCAACAATAAGTTGAACACCTTGAATGGCCGCCTACCTGCGAAGATACCGCCGTGGACACATCTGCTGCTCTGGACATTAGGGTTCCGTCGCGCCACCTAACGCCGTTGGCAGGGTGTGCGCATGTGGTTCAGCGGAGGCGTGTCTATGAAATTCGTACCATTTGCAGGGTTCCGTGGCGGGACCCATCACGGAACACTCGTCCGCGCTGTGGACCCACATGAAATACCGCCATCATTTTCTGTGTTTTTCGCGTGTTTCACGCAACTTCATCGTTCTCGATGAGTTCATCGTCTTTAAAAACCCCGATATACCGCGAGATCTTCAATCCGAAAATTTCCGTGAGTGCTGCCTTTAAGGATTGGTTTAATTGGTAGTGTGGTTTGAGCACATCATATGTATACAGTAGGGCATTCGGCCGATGTTTCGTCATAGGAGCCTAGACGTGGTGGGAGTCGGGTGCATTCGGGATTTCGCGGTGGGAGCAGCGGCTAGCGGTCTCGAGCCCCCCAAGCGGGACAGTGTTTACAACGATCAGGCGTTGCATAGCAGTAATGTACGGAGCAGAGTAGCCCCTCTGATGAAGCCTTGTCCATAACTGCACTCAATCTTGGAATGCTGGACGTGAAGGATGAGTGGAGGCGTAACGATAGGATTCACTCGGTTTCCTTGTGTAGGATGTGCTCCTTGCGCACCTCTCACTATTGAGGTCCTTGGGGATTATGCAGCTTGAGGATTCGTGTTTTTAAGAAAGGCAGTACAATCAAATGCACAGGATGAACGAACGAACAACACGCCATTATAAGCTGATGTGACATTTTTTGGAACTAGTTGTGCAATTGATCAATCTTTCTAAATATTTCCTAACTTTCTTCCATTTTCTTCAAGATTTGCAAGGAGTGCTGGTGCACTGATGACGAACTGATGTGCCGGGGCCCCGTAGTTCAAACAAAATCAGGATCGGTGTCCACCGTTCGAGAAAGAGTGGCCCTTTGTGGAGAAAACGACAGGATACGGGTCAATCGATGGAGACGAGGTCCGCAGGAGCCCAACAGTGGGGAAATTCCAGGGAACGAGTCCACGGATGGGGATTGGATCCGCCGTGGCCCAACAGTCTGAAAACGGCAGGGTACTGGTCCATCAATGGAGAATGAGTCCACAGGGGCCCAACATTGGGGAAAGTGCTGGGATACGGGTCCCACCGATGGATTGGATCTGCCTTGGCCCAATAGTGGGAAGATGCATATCCATGAATGGAGAATGGGTCTTCCCTGACCCAAAAGTGAGGAAAGCTCCTGGATAGAGTTCACGGATAGAGAGTGAGTCCGCATGATTCCCATTAGTGGGGAAAACGTCAGCATACGGATCCACGGATGGAGAATGGGTCCGCCGTGGCCCAATATTGGAGAGAACATCAAGATGCACGACTACCGATAGAGTAGGGGCACGCCGCTACGCACTCATTTGTGTCTCAGTCGACCATCTCTTTTTCCTCCTTGTATATTGAAGCAGAAGCTCATCAGTTGGACTGTTTCAGCAATGTTAAGCTCGAATCATTTCAGATGATTATTCACACGGCATTGGTTACACTATGTTGTTCACAAGTACTAAAGCCATGTGGAAGATACCCCTGCGCGGAGTTGAAGGGCCGCTCACAACGGGTCCATAGGCATGTAAGAAATGTGACAAAAAGTAGGTAGTATCATTGCATCGGAAATTAGCTTTACATGTAGGTGCGTGACTAAGAATTTGCAAGCAAGGCTAGAATCGCGAGAAGACTCGAGGCCTGGGGGGGGGGTCAGGGGCCAGGTCTGTAGAATATACGCAACTCATAAGAAGGATTTTGTATTTGAGCTAGCTCATGATTAGTTTTGCTTATTTGCCAATTTTCTAAGCATTTCGCACGTGTGAAGCCTTTGCACATACCTCGAGTGGCTGCCCCACCCCACTTTCTAGCGTCCCGAAGTGGCGCTAGTCCTTCAAGAACACATAAATTCGTTTGGATAAGGTGTCACATCTAGAAATGGTAATGAATTGTAAAGCAAAGAAAGCTCTTTTATTCTCTTATATAAGAGATTGCTCATGGAGTTACCAGTCGTGAAATAATTCAAAATGTGCAGAAACCTCGTTTCGACTCTTCACTTTTTCTCGATTTTTCTATAGCACTACGAGCGATGCAGTCCAAAATCCTTTCGTTGCATTTGGATAAAACATCTCAATCCATTCCACATGTGAGCTCTGGTGCAACAGCTTCGCTTTTAGAGAAACATAGATGAGTACTTTTTGGAGCACTTTCTTCGTTATTTCTAGGATTCTTGTTGGTTGAATCTCTCCAAGCTGCTTTTCGGAAAGGACACCTTTAACAGTACCAAAGCTTTCATTTGCCCTAAAAAGTCGCGCACGGTCTTCTGCAAAAACGCCCGAGACGCTCAAAATACCATTTTCTGCACCCCAAATTTCAGAAGAAATTTGCGTCCGAGAAGTGGCCTGACCTTCGATAATTTAACTGGAAACCCATTGACTGGTCATCGTATTCTTCTAGAAAATTATCACTTTAATTTTTTTCCTTGCCACTTAGTAAAATCTATTACAAGACGTGTTCTTTCAATCCTTCAATAGATCGAACCAGTGATCGACCAGCCTACACCGTGCTGCAGCCACAATTGCGGACAGAGTCACAGACGCACTCCCTAAGCTACCGGACTATAGTGCTCAAAAGGGTTGCAAGCGAATCTCAGAACGTCCTTCTTCCTTTTCCCTCAGAGCTCTCAAGAAAATAGATGGAACTGATTTTGAAAGGAACTGTTTAAGAATTATCTGTACACCACATCTCTGACATATGGAGTACCTCAAGCACCTATGAGTGATTGAGCTCTCATAGTCACAGTTATCCAATCAATCTCTAAAGACTTCGTCATTTCCAATGCGGGACCACCCCCTAGTCGAGGTTTCACTTGCCAAGCTACATTAGCACATCAGCTAACGTTCCTATGACATGACGTCTTTTTTTTTTGCCCTCAGATATGCACTCGAAGAACTTCGCTACGTCGGCTGAAATGTGTTCGGTCGGAAATCGCTTCCTCGAGACCGAGTGACAACATGAGTTCTCAACTGAAAGTTTTCGGAAATTCTCATCTAATCATTGAAGGAACTCTTGAGTTGAGCTGAACAAATGAATGATTTTTTCACTGTAACGAAGCAAGTGCGCGCGTTTTGAGACTAAAAATAACATAAGTGCATTACATAACATTTTTATTCACGCTATCTAACCAGTTCGAAATTCTTCATGTTGACTCGGATGAAAAGAATTCTGATAATGAACAATTGGGAATACGTGGAGAACGGCAAAAACAAATGCACTAGCGGATATCGAAATCGAGAAGGTGAGGAAGAGGACTAGAAAAAAGTGTGCTGCATCAGATGAAGTGAATTTTTCGGCCTCCGATGTTTGAGGGGTTGGAAACGAGATCACAGTGCTTTAGTAAGCAAATCCCAGCTATTCTTTAATGTAGAAATGACGGCTGGCAGTTACAATTTATCATGGCAGTAAACAAATGTCAGCTACAGTTCAATAACTTTGCCTTGAGAATTCCTATGCATTGGGCGCTCTCGTCCTTTACAACAACTCGTTCATTACGGCCCCGTTGATACCGCCTTCAAAATCTGCGAAATAAACACGATGTCGCGTCGGAAGCGCCGCATCGCCATAACTCTGTTCATCATGACTTCTTCGCAGTGAAAATCACATATTCGGAATCAGCACACTCTGCTCTACCACATAGGCCACTAAAAACCTAAAAATCCTTAACTTTTTGCATTTTTGGCGACGTCACAGCAGGTTGGCGTTAGTGACAACAGGATGCTCGTCGAGTCTCGCCTAGTTGTAACCTCAGATGCCACAAACTCGCTGCAATCCTAGGGATTCTTAGAAAATTGAAGATTTCAGTAAATGTTTCTAATCGCAAGGAAGGATGCTGAGTCAAGATTACCTTCTCGACAGATCCCATATTTCACAAACTTCAAAATCATTGACACCCACACAGAGCGCACCTTCGCCCCGCTTTGCGTGAATGACAACGATTTCCCGCGAAATTGTGTACTCCATGTTTTTTGTGGAGAGAATGCGGGAATTCAAGTAAGATTTTCAATGTATGTTACATGGGAGTGGAGTGCTTCGCTGGTGATTATTTTTTGACCCGACGTTTCCAAAAAATCCCGGGTGACCTCTTTTTCCTTTAGACTTGAAAGCCTTGTAGCTGTCATCACGCCAGCCGTGATGACCCCGGCATTCGTGGTCCCGCCCACCCCGGCTGTGAGTACGGCAGGGCCACCGAGTCCATATATTCGGTCCTAGAGCGCTCAAAGGACAGTGGCTGATCTCCTCCAATAAATCTGAACCATCAATCCTTTCTACTCTTGGTACAGGACCTCAAAATCCTGTTGCTGTCATCCAGCTGTCAACTCTGTAGATATCCTTGGAAAGGTTTCTTACCCAACTTCTTCATGCTCATATATTTTGGTGCATCGGCCTAAACAGCCGATTTCTCCCGTGCCAAAGCGTACCAACTTTGGGGCCAGGAGAACCTGTAGCCCACAAAAGAGCAGCGCTCGGGTCACAGCAGAGCACAAACTAACATCAGAGCAACACTCAGCTCACACCAGAGTAACTTTACGGTCGCATCACAAGACCGCGAATCAATTCGATTCATACCGACACCAGGAAAACCAACTCCAGAAATTACCTGGGAATAAGTCTCGGTCACAAGCCAAAACAGAGTTAATTTTTGAACTAATAATCGACTGAAGTGCAGAACCAAAACGGCATTCTAATTTCACAAAAAACCTATCGTGCTAAACTCAAACATGCTCAAAGATTTGACGGCGCGTTACAAGGAGTACACAGTAAAGGTAGATTACCCTACAATAGAGGAGCTTAGCTATGAAAACTGCAGATCGGCAATCGCGCTAGTACAGAGCGGTATATCAGGGCAGGGAGAGAAAACCTCCAAAAACTATACAATGAGATCAGAGACGAGTATAAAAATTGTAAAAGTGAATCCGAAAGGAAAGAGTTGTTGATCGAAATGGAACAAATAGAAGAAGACTCGCAGCTCCGTGTCACAATCGGAGATGCAAAGAATCTTATTCTTATTTTCAAACAGGCACAGATATTGAGGCAGAAAATGCAGCCTCATCAATTTCGGAGCCAAAATCGCAGGATTCCGATATAAATCGATCCAATCAAAGCCCATGCCGATCGATCAGACCTTCACAAGCAAAATTGCCCAATTTCCATGGCAATGCAGAAGAATTCCCAGAGTACTGGGCAGTCTTCGAAACACTAGTTCACAAAAGCAACGTTTTACTGAAAGAAAGCTTGAGAGGACGAGCACAAGCTGTCATCAAAGGAATAAAGCTAGTCAGAAAACCTGTTCAGATAGATCTAAGATCGTTCAAAAGTCGGTGATGCTAAAGCTAGTCAACTATTTCGCAGACAGCTGCACTGCAGTCTTTGACCAAATACAGATATTGGTCAATCAGATGATATTCGCTGGCTATGACGTGAATTCTTGCGATCTTATGTGGTGTGAGACCATTCTAGCGAAATTTCCTCAGGACGTCGTTAAACCTATTCTAGTGTCTGGCCGAACGATCGCAAATTAAACAATCGAGGACCTTCTGGCGCAATTGAGAAAGCAAATTGCCGGAAAAGTTTATGTCGAGGACAGACTCGGCCATACGATAGGCAATAAGGTCAGTGCTTCAAAAGAAAAGAATATCAACCAGTGACCCCATATCAATGAAGGGTGCTTATTCTGCCGCAAGGGCAATCCTGCAGCGATGACATGCAAAACCATAACAGATCAGGACGCTCGTCGAAGAACATTAAGGGACGAGAACAGATGCTGGAAATGCTGCTCAGCAAAACAGTAGTTTCGTTTGTCAAAAGCCTGATTGCTCCAACTGTGAGCAGAAACACTACGCAAGCTTGCGTTTCAAAAGAGACGAATCAGCAGAGATTCCAAACTCCGTCGTGGAACTCGAATCAAAAAAAACATGGTCGGTCAAAACAATGCGAGGCCAACATACTCGCCAAATAGAGACAGGAGGATCTCCATAAACCAAAATGATCGTAGGAGGCCCACGAAAAACCATGCTCATATAAGTGCAAGTGTCACGAATCGTAAAATTCCACGAGCATCAACGCATCACAGCTCGTGCTCATGACAAACGAAAGAAACATTTGGAATTTTAATGCTAGAGAGTACGAGAAGGTACCTTTTTTCTTTGACTCAGGAGCTCAGAAATCAGTGATCGAAGAGTCCATCGCCGATTGATTTGGTCTTCCAAGGGAAACCCCAGAAATATGCACGACGTCTGGCATAGGTGGTCCTTGAAGAGTCACATACAGAACATGAGAATCAGCACAGCTTTCAGTGAAGAGATCGACGTGAGAATCCAAACAAAACCAGGGATCACTAACAGATTTCTGATCGTAAATCTCACATCGGTCGATATCATCTTTTTGAACTAAAACAATATCTGCCTGGCTAACTCAAAACTAGGAGGAGAACAGCAGATTCCACACATTCTCGTTGGACTAGACAATTATCACGATCTAGTCACAGGCCCTGCCGAAACAACGCGAACTCTTTCGGGACCTCACATTTCGAAAGCCATGTTTGGTCCTACAGTATACGGAAAAGATTTCACCTACACCACGAATATCCAGAACACTACTGGACTAACCGCCGTTCACGAAAGTAGTGAACAAGAAATTCTGAGAAAAATGTTCGCGTTAGAAGGGCTAGGAACATCTGCGCTCGAATGGCAAGAAGACGACAAAGTCTACAAATATCTGAACGAGTACCTCAAGAGGGTCTCTTTCGAGTATGGACGCATCACAGCTCCATTTCCATTAAAATAAAACATATCGTTTTCGGAGGACAACTATGCAATGGCAATACGACGCCTGGAATCCCTCCAACGAACGCTCCAGCTGAACCAAGAACAATGCGAGTGGTACTGCAAAATCCTACAGAACTGCAAGAGAGAAGGCATTATCGAAACTTCTTCAACAGCTGAAGAAAAGTAGGAATCTATTCCATCTATTCAGGTATGTGGAAACACCACTGCAAAAAGACACCATTAAAGGCGGTTTTCGACGCCCCTTCGAAAAGAGAAGGCCTATCTCCAAGCGATGTGATACAGAAGGGAGGGTCGTTCGTGAACAAAATCCACGACATCTTGGTATCATATCATCACGGAGAAGTAGAATCGTGTTGATGTGTGGTTGCGTTCACACAAATTCATCTCTGTCGAATTCAATAAGGACCTATGTAGATTTCTGTGGCTCAAAAAGTAAACCCTCTACCCACAAAAGACACTCTCATCTACTACCGATTCAGAGGACTACCCTTCAGGGTAACACTGAATTTGTCAGCGATCACATACCTTATGGGCTCTATAGTCCTAACCTACCTAGTTGAATTCCCAATTTGGCTGTTGTTCAGTTTCTTCAACTGTCTCTCAGTTGGTTCGGTCGGCTGCGCAAAACGGTGGGAATGGCCAGAGATCAAGAGGAGTAGAACGATAGGAAAATAATCAAACCGGGTTACCCGGTCATGTACATATTAACCTAAAACCTCCCCCCCCCCCCCGCATTTTTTATGGCGACTGGCCAATCGTTAGGCCATCAGCAGCTGGGCCTAACGCGCCCCGCTGATTGACCAAGTTGCCGATCAGCTTTCCAAAAATACCCACCTGTCCATCCGTCGATGGTGGTCCTGCTGGCGGGACCTCCTCCAGGGCGCAGCACTAGGTGGTCAGTGTCGGTTGGGGAGTACTAAGTCCAGTCAGATTCCGAAATGGGCTACTAAGTACCTACACACTAGAGTTCTTTCAGGAAAAGCAGATAGCACTAAAAAAGTGACTTGAATAAGCGTTAGTGAGACGACGAATGATGTTCCAGCAAGAAATGCGTTCCATTTAGCGAAGACAGCCTAAATCATCTCAAATTCTAGCTAAAATCCTCGAAAAACCGATCTCAGTACGGAACTGTTTGATGCCGCTAGAACTCGTTGAAACTTGTTATAGGACCTGTCAGATACAAGAAATTGTCATTGGAGCGTGGTTTTTTCTCTCAAACCCGGAACTTTCCCAGGAAATTTCTCTCGTTTGAGGAAGTGTTCCGATACGCTGTCAACTCCAAGAAATGCGTCCTAGGTGGTACCAACTCTCCCCCAAAGTGGCATCTTTCGTTTTTGAGAAACCGTCTTCGTTTTTGAAAAAAAAAACCGTCATTAATGGTCAAAAAATGGTCAAAAACCCCTTTTTGACCATTAATGACGGTTTTTCTCAAAAACGAAGACGGTTTCTCAAAAACGAAAGGTGCCAGTCTGGGGGGATACTCGTTGGTATAGTGCGCATCTACAATCAAAATTCCAACATGATACGTCTCCTACAGGTTGAGCAACACCTGGTTATCACTGGAACGCGCTAGACTGCAGGGTAGGGATGGAGTAAATGGTTGAACGACAGTGATCTTCAGCCACGATTTTGATGATTCTCTAGAAGAGCCTCTCTGAAATCTGCTTGTCTCTAACATCAGTAGACGGTTAGTGGTTGGCTACGCCCCGGACATTGGTGCTAAGCCCCCTGAATCTGCAGGACGCTACTAAGTCCTGGTGGTCAATGACCACCTGGTGCTGCGCTCTGACCTCCTCGTTCGCCCACTTGTGGGCTACCAGCCGGAGCAGCGGAATAAGTGTAAGCTCGAGGCAGCGGGCGGGCGTCATTAGCGCATGGGATAGATGAACGGTGATCCACCCCAAGCTTGGGTAACGATACCAAAAATGTCTTGGCACGTTTATGAAAGAGGTGGAATAAAGTAGCGCTGTAATTATCCGCTTCATTGGGGTTACGTACAGATGATTAGGTGACACGATCTTTTCTCTATCGCACAGAACTTTGAGCAAAACGTTTTCACCTCCGCTTCCTTGTTCGTTCGCTCTGCTCTCAGAGAGCTCTGTGCCCGTTTTGACCCACTACTCCGCGCTTGGGACTTCAAATCTTGGCAGTGTTGCCACTAACCGGCAGTCAAGGCACCACACAAAGCCTTTTTTGCTTTCTGCGAAACCCTCAAAATTCTTCCTTGAATAACTGGAATTTCCTTGTCGAACGCCGAAAAGGTTTTAGAGACTCAATATTCTGCGAACGTTAAAATTGTTGTGATACGCGGTGTAGAATTATTTGTTATGCCGGGGGGTAAAATGTGTACATAAAATGTCTCCTGAATTTGATAATTACGTGTCCGTTAGTATTTATGAAAACGTTTCGCGCTGTCGTAACAACAATGTAGTTGTTCAAGCAGATGTGATTGCTATAGACATCACTCCTACTTATCTGAAAAAAAAAAGTACGAACATGAATGGTATGCTTTCGTATAAGCAGAAAGTAGGAATTCAGCGAGTATTAGCACACAGTTACCGAAATGTTTGATTACACTATACCTTTATTCCCAAAAGGAGGTGTGATGTGCCATAGTCGAACGAAGAAAAAGAAATAGAGTTGTGAATGACTTGCATTCTACAAATCTTCCTATGTCCACTGGAGCTATACTCAAAGATACAGCTTCTAGAAGTGGTTTTTGTAGCACGGCATTCGTCAAGGCAACAATAACAACAAAGTCGTGGAATTTTGGTGCTTACCAGCGGTCGGATATGGCGTTAACATGTAATAATTCAACGGCAGCACATCCCCAGGGGAATCCCTGCGGACTGCAGCACGTCTGGGGCATGAGCAACACGTTTTGCTCAAGCAAAACGTCGATATCCGCTCCCCCAACTCAGTAAGTAGGCGGGGTGATCCTACCTGCTGTTCGACGTCACGACTGTCAGATTTATCAGTAGTCGCGGACGCGGACGGGAGTTGGGGGGGGGGGGGGGAGGGGGGAGGGGTAGGGCTCCAATATAGCCACACTGCAGTGTGGCTGCGCGCAGACAGCGCGACTACTGTGATAGCCTAAATTTAATCTTTTTGATGTTGCAATCGCATAAGTTTTCAGAGTTGCTCATTGGAGGGATCATTGTTCATTGTATGAGCAGGTCCCTGGGGTGCCGCGCAGACAACTCGGAAAACTGAGAGGCGAAGAACAAGCAAATTCTCGATCTCAGGTCATCTAGTTTGCAATATCTTTTCTCGTGGGATAAAGAATTTGGGAACTGGGAGAAGCGGCAGAAACACTGCAATTTTTCTGGAGAATACGATGGCTGTTTGAACGCTCTTTTGTGAGTCATCAAAATTTAAGCCAGCTCTCGATAGCAAATTTTGGTCAAGAGTCAGGGTGCAAAAAATGAGCTCTTGAGCATCTCGAGCGCTTTCCCACTGGTGACATTTTGAAACAAGAGCAGTACGCGCTGGTGAATGTGCTCTTTCGAAAAGCAACCTTTTAGAAGGATCATTCTTTCAGAATCCTAGAAAACAACAAAATAACATGGAAAAAGCTTCAGAAAATGTTCGGAAATGATGTCGGAGTTGGCATTTCAATAATCTCACCTTCAAAATCATCGATATAAAGGACGAGAATGACAAGGAGTCTAAGTTGAAAGCAGTATTCGTGGAAATTTGTGAGTTGGAGGGTATATCGGGATTTTTAGGGAAGATGAACTAATTGTGAATGATGAAGTGTGTGAAACACGCGGGAAACCAATGGAAATGATAGCGGTATTTTCTGTGCGTCCAAAGCGTGGACGACAGTTCCGTTGTAGGTCCCGCCATCAAACCCTGATAAATGTTGCGCATTGCATACACCACACTTCCCTTTTTGCAGGTCGGCAGATGTGTCCACGGCAGTATCTTCTCAGGTAGGCGGCGGCTATTCACTGTTTTCAAATTGCTGTTGTTGTTTAAAGATAGAGTCGTCTGGAGCACCGTAAAAGCACTGTACTAATTTCCGTGCGCAATGAAAAAAAAGCTTATCATTGTGGGCGCTAACTGTTCGGCTAACATTACTCCGAAGGACTAGTAGGAAAAGGAATAGATCCAGAATCCCACGAAACACTGCTCTAACAAAAAAAAAAACTCAAAAACCTATGTGACATGGACTACAGCATTAAAACCTTAAATTTAGGCAGCGCTCACGGTAGTCATACGGTCTGCTATTGCACGCAGCCGCACTAGTAGGGTTAGTGGCTGGTTTGCAGCCCACGAGGCGAGGATGGCCAGCGGGATCGTTGAAATTACATTATAAAATAGACAAAAATGTTGCATAAGTTTTTTTGTTTATTTTGATATTTTTAAAATATCTGATATAGTAACTTTGTACTAGAATTAATAGTTTTACCAATTTTATTATCCCATGTGGGTTAACGGAAGGGCGGAAATGCCACTTCCTTTCCCACGCCCCCCCCCCCCTCCCTTACTAGTAACCCTGCGTCCGGCACTGATTAGCGGATAGCATGTTATCGACGTAATGAGGCAAATGTTTCGCGCTCCGATTTCGTCATTCTTCCCGAGGATGCTACGAAGTGCTTTTTCATTGGACCTGTCAAAATGTGAAGACGATCACTGTGTCACCACTTTTTAAATTGTTGTTCTAATTTAATTCTGTCCTGAAGGTACTGCATTCTGTTTATGGATATCACTCCTCCTACATATGTAGTGTGGTCCATATTCGCTGCGCTGATTTCGTTATGCTTTTCAAGGGTGCTTCCAAGTGAGGCAAGTCTGAACCGGTTTTGATATTGACTTCCTCCAACTATGATTCTCCTTTTTTCAAAATCATTTCTTTTAATGTTTTCTTTTGAGTTTGGGAAGCAATGGTTTGTCAATGGTTGCATGTAAATGGTTTTTCAATGCGTCTTGTGCGTACTTCATGATGTCCTAGCAGGGCGCATTTTTTGGGGATCATATGAAGTGGAACAAATCTGACATTTCGATTGATATAACATTACGAATGAGGGTTTATTCGAATCTTTGGAGTAATATTAGGTATGTGAAAAAGTTTCCGCCCTTTTTAAGCGAAATTGAGTGTTTTTCGAAATAGAAAAGAAACAGATAGATCAATCAAAGTACTGGCCATCGTTAGCTATAACCTTTGCCCATCTTTCTGGGAGGAGACGGATGCCGCGGCGGTAGAAGGCCTCGTCCTTCGACTCGATCCATTCCCTCACCCATTTTTCGACGTCTCCGAAAGACTGGAAGAGCTGCTCGGAAAGCCCGTGAGCCATCGACCGAAACAAATAGTAGTCTGACGGAGCACAGTCTGGTGAATAAGCTGCATGTGGTAGCACATCCCAGCGAAGTGCTTCAAGCGTCTTCTTCACTGCTTTTGTAACATGTGGACGAGCATTGTCATGCAGGAAAATGACTTTGTGCTGCCTTGTCTCGTGTTCCGCCCGTTTCTGGTGCAATGCTCTGCTCAAACGAATCATTTGCTCTTTATAGAGATCGCCCGTGATCGTCAGGCGTGGTTTAAGCAGCTCATGATAGATGACTCTCTTCTGGTCCCACCAGATGCACAGCATTGCCTTCTTCCCATGGATATTGCGCTTTGGTGTCGATTTTGATGGTTGGCCACGGTCGCAAATGGTTTTCCAGCGCTTCGGATTATCGAAATAGATCCATTTTTCGTCTCCAGTAACGATACGATGCAGAAATCCCTTCCATTTTTGTTTGTCAAGCAACATTTCACAGATGGTTTTTCCTCTTTCTATGTCGCGTTCCGTCAAGTCGTATGGTACCCATCTGCCTTCCTTATAAACCTTTCCCATGGCTTTGAGACGCTTGGAAATGTTGGATCTATCAAAATTTAGAGAGTTGGCAATCTCTTCTTGTGTTTGGCGTGGATCTTCATCAATTAATGATTGAAGTTCTTTGTCTTCAAAAACTTTTGGCCTTCCACTGCGTTGCTTGTCTCCAACATCGAAATCACCATTACTAAAGCGCCGGAACCATTCTTTGCATGTTGTTTCTGATGGAGCATGGTCCCCATAAGCTTCCATGAGCATTCGGCAAGGTTCGGCAGCAGTTTTCTTCAAATTGAAGCAGAAAAGAAGTGCTTCGCGCAAATGACGCTTACTTGGCTCAAATATCGGCATGATTATCGCCATAAAACACAATGATGTTGATATAAATCGAAACAAATATGTACTAAATATTATTGACAGATGTCAAAGCAGCAAAATGGAGAAGGATTTACAGAGTATTTGGAAGGATAGCTAACGATATAACCACTCATCGCTAGAGGGCGGAAACTTTTTCACATACCTAATAGCATAAAAATCTTGATTGAATGTTCTGTCTTCGAAATATTCGTCTTGCGTTTGTGAATTGTTCTCATTTTGTTGTGAAGGATTTCCACTTATGAATCGTCATTAAAAATCGACATCGTAAACATGTGTGTTTGTTTGCATTTTCTATTGGCAGTTGATAAATAAATGAGAATTTATTAATTTGCTGAGATACGCAAAAGTGTGTTGCAATCATGAGTAAAATGTCTTGTAATTGTTACCCATTGAATATATGTGTTCACCTGAGTATTGTGTTTAAGGAGCTGTGCATTGAGGCAACTTCTACAATATAGTGCAGTTATTCAATTCAATTAACGCGAGACGTATGCGTAAATACGTCATTTTGGCCTCCAACCTCGTGTTGAATGACATATTCGAGAGTTGCTACCGATTTGTGATGTTTTTTGGTTTCCTTTCAGATATCGTGTGTGCTGGGAAACGATGAGTACGTTGCACATCGCGAAGGGCTGCTCGTGCTCCTGGGCGAACGGAAGCGGTGCTACGTCGACGATAGCGAAATGCCCTATCTCAAAATGCGTTTCAGAATCTTCAGTTCATGCCTGGCGTTGCCATCTCTGCACAAATTCCGCGAGCCTACGCACCTCCCTCACTGAGCGTTTTAAACGTCCCATGCTAAACTAACTGCTAGTCTGAAGCACTGTCAAACCCGCTGATCTCCAGTATCAGCAGGGCTCAGAATTTCCTTATTGTTGAGCTATTCAACCTTTTCATTGTCATATGTTCCTGTGTTGATTGAAGAATATAAAGAAATGCTACATATGCATACACATACGTGAATTCTGCGGATTCGTTCTTGCAAATGGGTGGGAATTCTTGGGAACATTCACGACATGCATGAAGCAGCAGGTGAGATAAATGATGGTACGTTACGACGTGTTGTGAATGGAAACCATATGACCATTGACTATGCTTTAGGATTTACACACAGAGACGTTTTGCGTACCTAAGCCACACACTTGGAAGAAAAGTGCCGACTTATTTGGAACGCACACAATTTGATCACCCTGCTGCGGTGGAGGTATCACATGGGAAGCATGTGCAGACTATAGCGAGTTGCTTTTTTTCACATATGCTAGAATGCAGAATTTCGAAAAGGGATTTTCAGCGTTCTTCAAACTCAAGATCTCTTTTTTTATAATCAGAAGGATTTCTACACCACAGCTATTCTCATCGCCCTTGTTGAAGTGAACTATTCCTGCCTGACGTAAGATTCAGATGGGCTCAAATCCATGTGATTTTTCGAAGTATCATTATGTAGTGAACAAGTGCATCTAGAAGAAACACCGATCCTGGCTGTTTCGAGAACACTTCGATGAAGTCGTTCAGTAAAAGCAATGTCTCACCTCAAGGTCGATTCCGAGCTATCAAAGGAATTTTGACTCTACTCGATACGCTGAGTCCCATGATGTACAACAACGCTAGTAAAACTGTCAAAAACTCCGGTTTCTTGGGAGCATTTCGAGTGAGTGCGGGTGAGTTTCCCGGCTGAGAAACTGCGCAGGGTGGTAGTTATCTCTCCGAAACTTCGAGGTAACCGTGGTGTGAAACTCGGAGACACCTTGCATTTTCACACTGAGACCATGACCTGACCTCAAAGGCTGAAACCGCGAAGAGGCTAGTTTCAATTAAACAAACTATTTTGTCTCGGGAGTATTCAAACCCGTGAAAGTTTGACTCGGAGACAGCCTACATCGCAATCAGCCACTTGTACCATGTGAGCAATGAGTTGTTTTGGACCACACGAAACTTAGCAAACATATCAAAAACCTATCATCAATAGCACTGGATGTTAGAGTATCGACTATATAACGGACGACCAAGCGGTGGTATTCCCTCTTCAACTTAAACAGGTACGATTTGCTTATGAACTCCTTGCCACGCTTACTTGACACAATTTGCTCAGCAATTCTGAACAAAACATTGTTAGCTCTAGAGATGGAATCGCTGAACGTAGCAACCGTCAAAGAAATGTAAAGTACGGCAGAATTGATCCCCGCCGTACTCTTTCACGCAACCAGAACCTCATAAAATTGAGATACCGCTTCAACGACAGTCATTTGGACTGGATTACTAATCTACTGTCATCGAAACTTGGAGACGATATGAGGAAACCTTGGGCAATTTCCAAAAGGCAGCAGGTACCAAACATTTTGATGTTGATTCCGTTACAAATGCGAATGCAATTGCATTGCAGGTTGCTATTGGTGTGAGGTATCTTGCGACCGATTCCCATCAGGTCGTTTTGGGGGATACTATTGGCTGCTCACAAAAAACAGTATCCATTATATTGCACAGGGTAGTGGCAGCCTTGACTCATCCGGATATAGTGTCGCGATTCTTGGTGTGTAGACCGGATGATGTAAACTGGTGCAGGAATAGGGCCAGTGAATTTGCTAGAATAGGGAAATTCAGCAGTGAGTTATATTCGTGTGTTTGCTTTGAGAACAGTACTGAAACTATTGAATGAGTTGTCATAATACCTCCAAGCTGCATATTTCGGTCAATTTTCACACTTCGCTCGATACTGGGGTATGGAGCGTTATGCTTGCACAGCGTTGCGCGGTTAACCTATGTGATTGGTCGATTCATGCTAACGGCCAATCGAAAAGTTCGCTGGCGCCCCCTATTTTTCCAAATGTAACGTACCACACCCCTATAGCTTCAATATAGATTGTTCATTGTGCGCCATATGCTCTTGTACACCATTATTTAATAGCGGCGCAGCGACTGAATTCCACATAATGGCATTGCATCTATGGCCACAATAAGCCAACTCAATAGCAAACTCAAACCACCTATCAGATCAAGAATATGTCGCCATTTGCTTTTGTAATAGCTCATTGTTGAGACAGGAACGAGTGTATTGTGGCACGGTGGTACTTCTCGTACAGATCCTCTCAATGTTCTTCCTCAACTTTATGCTACGAGATCAATATTTTATATGATATATAGCCTTTGATTTGCTCCCGAATCATAGTTTCATACAGTAATCCTTCAAATTGCGATTGGTGTCGTAGGGGAATTGGCCCTCCTCACGAAATTGATTCTCACACTAATTCTATGCCATTCCTCTGATTCTACACTACTGCTGTTATTCGATATTCCTCCTACGACTACCTACTATATTCAGGATCCTGCCCACCGACCGAAGGCCACCACACAGGAGGAAGAAGAAAGAAACCAAGGAAAAGAAAGGTTAGTTCTTTTTCGACATTTTTTGTTCATATGGCCTTCCTTCACTACTGATGAGGTCCCGGGAAGGCCATATTCTTTGTCTTGTTTCCGTATAGTGTTAGGGAACGAAACGGAAACAGGATAACCTATTTTTTTTTCTGTTTATTATTGCACACTACACCAGGAAACACAATTGCTCCATGTGCATATGCGCCGAGTCATTTTTCTATTTGAACTAAAAGAATCTAGTTTTGGTGCTGTAGGCCACAAAAGCTAAAATATTAGCTCATTCACGGCCTCTACTTGAATGTTCCTTAAAGTTTCCAATAGAGAGAGGGAGATGTAATCACGGCTTAGGCAGTGGATTTTTCTATGTCATCTTCGTCTATTGCAAAGTTATGATGAGCAACGATTCGATTTGCTCTGAGAAGCTGCATCAAGTTAAAGACGACATTGCCGTACGGTGCCGCAGTGGGAGTGTTCCCCTCTCAGCTTTTAGTTATTACAGAATTAAATAAAGACATATTCCTGATAAAAAAGGTAATTTATGTTGCTATAGAGTTGGCTCAGTGTGACCATGGATGATACGCCATAATGTTGGATTTTGCCGGTGTGGCGTTATCAAATATGGCGTGCAAAAACTTATTTCGTACCTTGTAGGTCGCAAATTAATATAAAGCAGAAATTGCCTTGAAGCAGATTAATATAAAACAAAATAATATGATCCATAACATGATCAAATTATAAAGGGGTGATGCATACCAGAGCACTGTAACTTCTCTTTACTCTTATTTAGACATAATTGAATGTATTGATGGGACACTTGTGCCCATCATGTGCCCGAAAGAAGATGGTTCTCAATACATGAGCCGAATAGTATGGGGTGCTCTCAGTGTCTGCTTCGTAGTCGATGTTATAGGCCACATCCTATACGTGAATAGCGCGTTCTCAGGATCCACTCATGATTCGACTGTCTGGAACAGATGCGCCCGTGGTCGTTTCCTCCGCACAGGTAAAACCATCAAAGAATACCAACTCCGTGGTGACAGCGGTACGCAAACGTGGGAGGGATAATGACACCTTTCCGCTCTACCAGCGTTCGAGAGATAACCGCAAGATGCGACTCAATCAGGAGCACATTCACTTCCGTCTCATACCTGAAAGGACAGTTGGGCGATGGAAGAAGAGATTCACAGCACAAAATCAAATTTAAATTCTATCTTTCTACAGGCTTTCTTCGTCCGTGGTCTTTTTGTTTTCTTGAAATGCCGCTACACTAGCGATTACTTTAACCTTTCAGCCAGAAGATGATCCTGAAAAATTTTAACAATAAAAATTCGACCACTCAAATATCATCGATGTAATCACTTTCCCCAGTTCATCGATATCAAGATGGAGCGACTGTGAAACATCAACCACACACTTCATTCCTTTCCTTGAGTTTTTAGCATATCAAACACAAAGAGAACTCCAAACGAACGCAGTCAAGAGTCAGGACCGCGGCGCGGCTCTCTTGGGCAGAGTCACATTGAAACTCAAATTTTTTTTTACGGATGGATTGACATTGACTTCAAATTTTAAAATGATTTAGGGTCGTGTGTCATATCCACCTCACTGAGACAATTATTGAGTAATCAGTCAATGATCCGTCCGCTGTTTAAAGATGATTCGGACTCTGCTTTTTTCTAGAATTCGCAATCTCTCAGTAAGGTTCATCATGAAGGAAGAAAATTATGTAGAACCTACTGCTTTTTTTGGAGTAAGATAGCTCGTTTCTTCTACCGCTGGAGGAGATGATTCTATCTCACACGTCTGCGCATTTTTCAAATGAAATAAGTTTTTAATCTCCTCTATATAATAAAAGCTATTGCGAAACTCTCTGTCGTCAGCTGGTTCCCCTCGACAAGCGCCTGCTATTCAGAAAGCCGGGTGAGCGTCTATTTGTAGAAGGCTGACAAATACAATTCAAGAACTAAGGCGAAAATAACTCCAATCTTATTGATTTCCTTACCTATCACCTTTTCGGGAATACATTTTATAGTGCTGCATCCCCTCTATATGATAAACGGTGAAGCTGTTGCGAAACTGTCTTTCGCCGACTGGCTCCCCTCGACAAGCGCTAGCTGACTATTGCGAACGTGGAGTTTCGAATTTTAGATGCTCACGCTCGTGTTTTTTAAGTCATACAATAAGGGCAGGGCTGGAGCGCGGCAAGGGTCGTGATCTTTGATCTGAGGAGGCATAACAGTTTCGTAAGGATGTTATTGATTTCGCAAGTTTACTTTGGACTTTGGTGTGTGGGTGGGGCCCAACGATTTCCAAATAAGGGGGGTGATCGAAGGAGTATCACGAGTATCCGTCCCCATTCCGGCTTATCGACTCTTGAGCGCCGGTCGTATTCGCTATGACGAATCCCGAGCAAAATCCCGATCCTAAACGAAACACCGTTTCGGCAGTCGACGACGATACTGTGCACCTATGCAAAGAAGACTTCGAGGACTTGCTCGCTCAGCTGGGGATGCAATTAGTTCCGGCACCGCTAACGGCCACTAGTATTCCATCTTCCTCTGGTATTCCGTCTTCTTCCAGTGTCCCACCGTGTTCGTTTAGTATTCCTCAGTTTTCGTCAAATATTCCTCCGGGTTCGTCCAATGTGCCATCTTCTTCAAGCAAGCGAAAATTCACAAAACCCGGACTAAGTCGTCAGTTTGATTTCAACTCAGAGATCCTTTCCCTTTCTATTCTTTCTCCGCTCGTCGAGTACGCCCCCGAAGAACTGGATATTAAGAATAACCTTCTGAAAGTTATTCGGCTACTAACGCAACGAAACGAACTACTTGCTGTGGCAGATTCTGATCCAGATGTTTGGGAGTTCTACGACAAGCATAGTAAGGCAGAAAGCTTACAGTCTTCCAATCCTATCCTTGCGGCGTTTCTGCGCGAAAAAAAAGAAGAAAGATGAGCGGAAACCTCCAGTTCGTGCACCGGTGTGGAAGATTCAGCCATATTCAGCTACCAAACAGCAGTCCTTTCGTGATGGAGAAGCTGGGCTCCCGCTTCTCCCTACTTCCAGCCCTATTCCAGCTACTCTTGCTATCCATTCCCGCCGCCTTATCCAGGCTCCTTCGTTCAGCAGCAGTCAATGGAAAGAAACCTCAAGCCGACGTGTTTCAATTGCGGGAGATTCGGCCACTCGCGTAACCAATGTCTCTTCCCAACTACGGGAAAGTAAGTTTGTAGCAGATTGTATTCATTCCAAAAGTTCTTTTTGGCTCTCTCTCTCAATCCGTCAGATTTCGTAGAACAAATCATTCTTCATGGTTTTGCATCAAAGTTCATTTCTGAGCCCACTATTAATTTTAGCAAAAATAATTCCATTTCAGCGTTGAAACATCATGTTTTTGTAGATCAAGAAATTGAGATACTGTTGAATTCCAATGCTATAGAAGAGGTTCCAATATTCGAAAGGCACACAACAAAGATCAACCCGATTTCTGTTGCAGAGGGTAAGAAACTACGTCTTATTCTTGATTTGTATGTCTTTAACAAATGCCTACAGAAGGTCAGTGTAAAGTATGGAGACGTGTCTAGAGTTTTACCTTTACTGCCAAAAGGAGGATCCATGTCGTCGTTTGATTTGTATACGGGTTATCATCATGTTAAGATGCACAAGGATTTTTCTAGATTTTTGTGTTTTAACTGGCGAAATAAGGTTTTTTAAACTTTTAGTTCTTCCTTTCAGACTTTCTCCGGCACCGTATGTGTTCACGAAATTAATGAAGCCGTTGTTACTTAAATGGCGAGCCACCGGGCTCTTTGTGGCAATTTATTTGGATGGTGGCCTCATATGGGCTGAATCCGCACACCGGTGCGAAGATTCTGTAAAAATAGTGGAAGAAGATTTATTCAAAGCTGGCTTTACTCTTGCTGAAGAGAAATGTTTCTGGAAACCGCTCCAGAAGATGATCTGGCTTGGTCATGTTATTGATTTAAGTTCTTATACTTTAAATGTAACTCCAAGTAGGAGAAAAAATGTCATTAGCGCTTCTTTTGTTGAGAACAAAAGGCCCATCTCTTTATGATAGACTTAGATGGCAGGGCACTATTGCATCTATGCATCTTATTATTCCTCCAGGCTTGAAGAGGAGATGGAAAGCAGGGATTTCTGCAATCGCTGAGAAACAGCCGCTGGGCTGTCTTACCGCTGGCCGTTAGGCAAAAAAGAGAAATGTGACATAAGGGGTTGGTTGTCATTCCATTATTCCTTTCGCGGCATTCCTACTGATTCGGCAGTTCATTTATATCACACCCTCTCAGTTTTTTCGGATACTTCCAATATCGGGGTAGGAGCAATTCCTTATTTGAACAATGTTGATAAAATAATCGCTTCATCCACGTTGCCCCCATCGTTGTTAGAGACTTCTAGTACTTCACGCGAACCTTTCGCTGTTTTGCAAGGTGTCAGATCCTTTTCAAAATACATCCTTGGCGAAGAAATCATGTGATAACCAAGCTGCTGTGGCTCATTTTGAAAAATGGGAGCACAAATTTGCATCTCCACACTATTGCAGAAGTTTGGAATTTATTAGAAGCTCTTCACGTTAGATTCGAGTTTGTTTGGATACCTCGCCATCTCAATTTTGAAGCAGATGAAGCATCTCGTTTTATTGATTTGGATGATTGGTCCGTTCCGGACGCAATTTTTGAAGAATTGCAAAATGCATGGGGAGTTTGTACCCTGGACATGTTTGCTAGTACGTTATCGACTAAATGTTCGCGTTTTGTTTCTAGATGTGAAAACGCAACAGCAGTTGATGCGTTCTCCAACGAGGCAAGGCCACTGTGGAACTCCGACTTTTTATGGTGGGTACCTCCTCCTTAATTAATCGCAAAGAGTTGCCAGTGGCACATCAGTGCTTTAGCAAAGGTATTTTGGGCTTTCCATTTTGGCCATCCAATTTGTTTTTTCCTCTACTCCGCAACAGAGATGGATGAACCTCTGAAATCAAGGATTTGGTCATATTCTCAGCCGGTTCACCTGTTTTAAAAGGTTTCTCTAACTCGTTCACTTTTGAGAACCCGTCACTACAGTTCGATTTCGCCTTCGCTTACGTGTACTTTCACGCTCCTACCGGGCTTTAAAAATTCCACTGTCTTTACGAAAAATTCAAAACGGGTCCACCGATGGAGAAAGGGCCCACCGTGGTCCAATGGTGTGGGGAACGCCAGGATACGGGGTGGTGTGGGGAACGCCATGACACGGGTCCACCAATGGAGAAAGGGCCCGCCGTGGCCCAGTGGTGTGGAGAACGTCAGGATGCGGGTCCACTGATGGAGAAAGTGCCCGCCGTGGCCCAGTAGTGTGGGGGACGGGTCCACCGACAGAACGGGTCCGCCGTAGGCAAGCGGTGTGATGAACGCCAGGATACGGGTCCACCGATGGAGAAAGGGCCCACCGTGGCCCAGTTTGTGGGGGATGTCAGGATACGGCTCCGCAGATGGAGAAAGGGTCCGCCACGATCCTACAGTGAGAAAATCGCGAGAACGCTGGTCCACCGTTGGAAGAAGGACCCGTCTCTATGGTGTGGAGAACGTCAGGATACGGGTTCACTTTGGTCCGATAGTGTTGAGAATGCCAGGATGCGAACCCGCCCCTGGAGAAGGGATCCGGCTTACCCTAACTGTGAGGAATGCGCCAGAATGCGGGCGTTCAGATGGAGGAAGGGCTCGCCGTGGCCGAGTAGTGTGGAAAACACCAGGATGCGGGTCCGCCATAGGATTGGTCCGCTGTGACGCAGTAAAGTGGAGAATACCAGGATACGGTTCAGACCTAATAGTGAAGATGACGCCAGAATACGGGTCCACCGATGGAAGGAAGCCCGCTCCGGCCCAACAGTATGCAAAACACTCGGATACGATTTCGCCTTGGTCCAATAGTGTGGAGAACGGCAGGGGACAGTTCCGCCAATGGAAACGCGTCTACGTTGGCCCGGTAGTGAGGAATACCCACGAATACGCCATACGATGGAGAACGGACTTCTCATGCTCATACTCAACTCATAAGAAGGACTTCATGTTTGGGCCCATTCGAAGACTGGTTCTGCTTCTTTGTCAATTTTCTAGAGATTTGGCAAGCGCGAAGCGTTTGCCCATGCCCCAGTTGGCTGTCCCACCCCACTTTCTAGCGTCCCGAAGGGGCGCTAGTAATAAAAATAATAGTAGTAACAACGATAAATACACATAATTAATCATACAATAATCTGTATATATAAAGTAGAATGTATGTGTGTGTGTATGTATGTATTTTCCTTATAGAAATCGCGGAGGGTGAACCGATCTAGACAAAACTTTGCACACATATCCCACATGGGCCGGCGGAGGTTTTAGGCTACTTTGTAATCGGCATTATCGACTGATTTATCAATTGCGTCGATTATATTGAATGTCCCCTACTTTTGCCCAGGTTGCGACGAGAACGTCTCTACTGGGGTTTCTCAATGCGCTGAACATGGATATTCTAACCGTTTTACACGAAGTATCGATTTATCGATTTTATTGAATTTTCGCTATTTTCGCCCAAACGTCGGTGGGGCATGTCTACTGGGGTTCCTCAGTGCGAACACGAATATGATAACAGTTTGCATGAGAATATCGACTTATTGATCTTATCGATTCCTTTCATTTTCGTACAGGGACGGGCAAGGACATGTGTACTGTGGATTTCCGGCACGCTGAACATGACTATGGTAACGGTTCCGCACGAAATATCGATTTATTGGTTTTATTGATTTTTAGCTGTTTTGCCCACGGGTCGATGCAGACATGTCTACTGGGATAATACCTTGAACACGAATATGACAATTATTTCGCACGAATATGTCGATTCAGTAATTTCCTCTACGTTTCGCTTACGGGTCGACGGAGAAGGGTTACCCGAGCACCGCCAATGTGCTCACCACCAAAATTATGGGCATTTGCAATGGATTTATCGGCAACTGCAATTGCCCTCATCAGTGTGAGAAAGCAGGGATAGTAAAATACCCGAGCGAAGCCGGGTATGCCGTCTAGTAATAAATAATTCGGATGTTAGTTCTCCGCCAACCTAATATACACGTCTTTCTCGGAGATTCTGGGACAGCGAACACAGGCCGAACATGTTTCAACAGTGATCACACCGCGAGGTGAAAGTTTACTTTGTCGCCCCACGAGCTGCGTTCGTCCCGTAAAGGCTCGGTTCCGAGGGCGATGAACGGATTTGCATGTCTCAAACCTAGCATCGCAGCTCAATATGGGCGCAGGGTTCTGTGTTCCTCCTGTAGACCTGGGCAATGGATTCTTACCCAAGCTCATCTCAAAATAGTTCTGAACAAGTACGCGCTTGTCGCAGCAGCACTCGATGGAGACAGTGGTCCTCCAAATCCGCGCCGCACCCGCACGCATTTGCACGCACGGATCTGACCAATTATTGCACCAGGACGCGGTTTTATCCGGACCTCAGCAGGCCTGACAAGTCTCGCAGGGCTCGCCTAGCCTCCGCCGAAGCGGTGAGACGACTAAGCTCTGGTGCTTAACCACCGGCTTATATACACCTCCGAGGGGGCGGGGCACCACGTGGCAAGGAGCAGGTAGAAAGCAGAAGATGAGGGTAAGAAAGCAGGTTGAACGACATTACGGTTAATCGGGCAGCAACAACCCCCTCAACGCAGCCGAAACACGGGCTTTGCTACTCTCAGCAGTCGGAATGCAGCAGTTCTTCCTCTTGCAGCAATGTCTGCCTTCGATTTCTTAGGGGTGTGGCTTGGCAGCTTCTGCTGCGTTGGCCTTGTCCAGTTATTTGAGTTAGACCTCACTTTTTTCCTCAGATTCCACAGATAGTGCACGCTTTCTGCGACTGTTGAAATGTTGTTGCACTTGTGTAGCGCTAAGCTCTACTTCATATTTTTCATAGGCTTTCTTAGCGATTGTCCTCCATAATTCATTGCGGTGATCGTTTGCGCTCAGGAGCTTGTGACTCTAGCCACGCAAAAGAATTTCTTTGTTTATAAAGACCATTTTAACTATGAAATCAGATGCTGCTGCTGGGAGAGGCGATGCGCTTCTTTTCCTTTGCCATTGGCCAGCTAAAATAAGAAACTATTGGATTTCCTAAAAAGCCCCCTTAGCCTAAAAGGCAGTGTGTCACCTCTTTCCGTATTTAAGGTGCTAGCAGATTCTGTGTTAGCTCATGTGGTTAGCTATTAGCTACTACTAGCTACTAGCTATTAGCTAATACATATTAGCTACTACTATTAGCTCATGCTCATTAGCTCATACGTATGAAACGCTCCAAATTGACAGGTGAAGCTTTTTACAGGGCCCAACCGAAACCGATTGTGGAGTGTGCAAGTAGTCAATATCTATTGTATGCAGCGAAGGCGTGCTACCATTTCAAAAACAACACAGTAACTACAGTTCATTTCTCATGAGACAGCGGTCGTCTCGCACAGTCGGCCGAGTTTTTTTTTTGGAATTCTCAGCCAAGCATTTGTTCATAATAGATCGTTCCCAGTGGTTCCAAGACAAATCAGGTGTGTCACTGTTCTCGGGTGCTCATTCCTGTACAAGTTTCGAAAACGACGTACAAGGTAACACAGTGCCTGCCACACACACTTGCACACAGAAGACCGTAATTGTAGCTCACTAGATGGTCTGCCCGCCCGAGAGCTGAGACCCTGAGAGATCTAAGACCTTGTCCCATATCAAGGGATGTAGCACTTCCAGTCTTTTTGACTGTGACAAGCCGTGTCGTTCAACGCGAAGCGCTAAAATGCGCGAAGTCATTTCGCAGCGATTGAATTCTCGTCTTGCGCCGCTTCATAGAGAAGACTGTAGAAACCCCTTAACAGTCACTTACTTGCTGTCAAATACTCACAAAACCACACAACATTTGAATACGCAGTGAAATGATGCATGCTAACAAATTATACTGCGGGACAAAACTGAAATACATAGTAACAAAGGAATGCTTGTTATTTCATGTTGGTGGAGAGGTACTACGAGCATGTCTCTGCAGTGATGGGCTAGTGCTTACGCTCTTCCAATTTGTAGTGAGATAGAGGTGCTACTTCAAAACGTAGAAAATTGTGTTTTTGTGAGTGTTTCTTTGCTCACAAAGGAAAAGGACAGATCATTTAGCACCACCACAAACTGTTGCAATTGAATAAACAATAGTGGAGTTTCTGGAAATAAAGACTCGGCCGTTGCGCTGTTCAGGATATTCAGTCGTCATCGTCGTTCGCTGTCAACCATAGTTCATCTCCAATCTCTACCGATTGGCGATCATCAATATGTAAGCAATGAAGATTGACAACCTTCGTTGTCTCGCGATCGTAAATCTTCGACGATGTTACGACGCTCCCCTCTAACGATTGTCGATGATAAGCGCTGTGGTGTTTATAGCGACAATCAATCAATAGCTATCAATAATGAAGAAGGCGAATTTTAGCGATTCATACTGCTGCATTCCAGAAAGAGTGTAGCAGCAGCATACAGTGGCGGCCACATATTCAGCACACCAATTACTTTCGACCACACAATTTTTCGCATATATCAGCCCAAGGGTGAGCAATCAAAACCAAGTCCGAATATGTGTTGAGACTCTATGGGTGATTTATTTCTGTTGCTTATCACGGCCACAGAGCCAGTTGGAACTGGATTAAAAAATAAAATTTCAATTTTGTCACTTTTCTCCAATTAGGTATAAAAGTTTTATAGGAGAAAAGTTAGAAGAGCGAAGGTGATTTGACTTGAGTATTTTTCTTCTCAATATTTTGCTGCGAATTCATGTAAAAAGGGACTTTGCACATCAGTCTGAAAATTGATAATCTTCACGGATGAAACATGGATATTTTCTGGAATGACGAGAAAGAAGTTGTGGACAGACAAAAGGCTGCGCTGTTTTGAACGAAATAGAAGAAGTGATTTCACATGGGAGAACATCAGCGAGATCTAAAGGGAAGAGAGCTATAGCTATAAGTGCTTCATCGGAAGATGCGGTGGTACTATTTTGCAACAAAGTCATTATCGGTTCCTGCGGATGTATAGCAAAAGTCGACAAAAAGGGGCGTGGTTCGGACGAGTTTAGCAAAACTGTCATGTCTGCGCTCTGCCCACGGGTCTGGCTCTGGTCATGCCCTAATGATCAAGACCTCGTGACGCATATGCGAAACCAACGCTGACCTCTAATGCAGATTGTTGGCATTTTGCCATGAGTTAAATGACTTCCTAGAGAAGTCCTAGTTTTAGACGTTTAGATATTCAATCAATCCATCGAAGAATCTTGAAACTCTTCTCCTTTTGGTACCAGTTGTTTTAGGCTCCAGAACTTAGGGTCCCATGCCCATGCCGCCACAGCGCCTGCGGATACGCACGCTGTACAACGCGCATAGGAGGGAGCGTGGCTTGCAAATTGCTGAGTAGAGTGTTGGCAGAGTCACAGAAGGATGTACAAGATGATGAATTGAACACTATAAATCATTTAAATTTAAAAAAAGCTGTAATTCAAATTTTTGAGTAAATGGACGATTTTGAGAAATAAAACGTCGACCTAGGGGTTATTTGATATGCTGATTACAAATATGACATCTATTCTGCGGTGCGGCAGCGCTGTTCACGATAGATGCGACGGAGCCACAGACGTTGAAAAATTTGAGACTTCGAAGTAAAACAAAGTAAAACGATTGGAATCATTTTTAGATTTGTAAATGTGATGGGTATCTTGCGTATTGTACATGTTTTCAAAAATATTTTATATGCAGGTGTTTCCCGTTGACCTTCTGTTCTACATATTTTATTCCTAAATCGCATGTAGTTAATGTGCACAAGTTTTTCGTTAAATTCGCTGATTTCAACTCGAGAAAGTTTGTGCTCCGTTCCTGTGTACAAGAGTATCAAATAAATGAAAACGAGGAGAATGAATATGTGGACGCGAAACTGTGTGTATTTTGGACAAATCCAAAATGTTCACTCCATCCCATACTTTATAACATGTGATGCTTCACTTGCTCATCACTACATAGAATGCTTTATAAGCTTTTTTTTTCTAAAATGTTTCTCATCTACATTTGTACTTTCTAAAACGGAATCGACTATTAGTCCATCGCTAGAGGAGGTGTGAGAATTGCCTAGCAGATACGTGCTGTGCCTGCAGGTGTACCTCAAGGATACAATACCGTTGCATCGCCACTTCGTACTTGATTGTTAATATTGATTTTCTGGAACCAAGAATGCAACAGCCGGATGGACTACGATCACAGAGTGAAAAATATGAAATGAACTGATATTTAGTAATATTCATAAGGAATCTCGCTCAAGGCACTTCACCACTCTTTTCAGAAGCAAGCTTTTCCATTCAGAGAATTCATTTTTCGTTGTTATGAAATAGTTTCCCAGTGGTTTCAGAATTCCCACGTTATAGTGGATCAAATTGAATGAAGCCCAATTGTGCCCTCATAAAATGCTTTATAAATATTTTCTCTTCCATTTTCTCCAAAATTTGAATCACAGCTTTATTTAAATTTAAACGATTTATAGTGCTCAATTCATCATCTAGCACATTTTTCTGGAACTCTGCCAACACTGTGAAGAATGCCGTCATGAAATGAAAGCTGACACATTCGAAAATTGGATTGGCGAAGTAATCCCTGGATTAGAGAGGGGGGCCGGAAATAGGGGCGTTGTCTTTGTCATGGACAACGGCCCTTATCACTCGAGACGTGTCGAAAAGGTCAATACGATATTTGCTTTTGTGCACCGAGTATCCTAATAGACATTTAATCACATTCAATGATCGTCTACCAAAAAATGAACATTCTGTGTTTTGGAATTTTGTAGTGGGATTGACTTTGTAAAAAGCTTCTGTTTAGCTGCAGGAATTTGCATCGCAAAGTGGAGGGCGACATACTTTAGGAAAGAATGTCATTGATGAGATATGTCGGGAATCTGGTGTGGAAATTATCCGGCTTCGTTCGCACACTGCTTCCTGAATCCTGTGAAACTATTACACTTTGGAGCCGATTGAAATAACATCTTACCAGGAAGAAAAACCACTGATGAATTGAACACAGTAGAACACTTCGTAATCAGCGTGCAACGAGAGCTTCTTTGTTAGCATTTTACTCCCAATCAAGAAGGCTTTCGGCACTTCTTCTCCTCTGCATCCGTGCTCGGTCTAAGGAATGTGTTAAGCGCAGAAAGCTTACTTGATTTGGAATAAAACACCAACAAAGAAGCTCTTATTGTACGCTGGTTACGAAGATAAGACCACACGAGGCTTCGCGACAGCTCGATATTACAACGGTAGAACACTGTTGTAATGGCGTAAAAGACACACGATTTTGGATTGTTAGTTGGAAGCAAACGCAATCCTTTGGCTTAGCAATGTACCGCAAAGCTTTTGTAATGCTTGGAATCATGAAATACAAAAGAAGAGGAGGCGGTGCGCGAAAAGAAACACACGATATTTTGGCGGAGACATCATCTGGTGTGAATAGAATTGAGCACAACGATCTGATGGAGCTTGTCAGGAAGCGAATCCGACGAGGAATCAACCACTGACAAGTCTGATCTTAGTGAAATTTCGCCCTCCGACTAAAATTTGTGTAACAGCTCGGTCGGTGGAACATTTCTTGATTCAACTACTTTTCTATTGAAAGTATTAGGGTGGTCAGAAAGTCTTGAGCCGATTTTTTTGAAAGTTCCAGAACTTTTGATTATTGATCGGTACCCATGACCTACCATGTGGTAATCGTAGACCAAACTCGGGGCTTCTCCATAATAGGCATATATAGCCGAATTGGCTTTCCTAACTTTAATTACGACGTCAATTCCAAAAGAGGTCCTCCTACCCAAGATCAGTTTTTCCTTCATTGACCACACCGAAAGGAGTTTCTGGAATAACTAATTACTGGAGATGAGAGTTGTGTCCTCTACGATTCTAACATACATCTTGCCATGTGGCTCCGTCGAGCAGAAGATCCACCAAATCGCACCCCCACCCAAACAAGTGTTTCCTTTGCTACCTCTGGAATTCGCCAGGAATGTCGTATTGTAAGCTGCTCCCGCAAACATACAAGGTCATCAGTAACACATACGCCAATCAATTCCGGAAGGTCGCGGATGCTGTTTGAGAAAAACGGCAAAGACGAGTTTTTTGTACACCTACGCCATGGTGACGCTCGGCCCCATTTTGCTTAAGGGACCCCTGAAAAATAGGAGGAGCTGGGTTGGGACACGCTTCCCCACTTACCGTATTCTCCTGACGTTGCCACTTCTGACTGTCACTTATTTCATCCCCTCGAAGCATTCCTGGCTAAGAAAAAATTCACCAAAGTTGACCATGTTGGAACGGGGGTCAGCGATTTCTTTGGTTTCCAGTCTTCCCAGTTCTGGAAGAAGGGGAACGATGACCGGCCCATTAGGTGGGTCACAGCAGTGACTAACTGTGGCTATTATATTGTTGAGCAAATTCCACTGTGGGCTAAGTAATAAAATAAAGCGCAAAAAAAGTCAAAAACGGCTCAAGACCTTCTGACCACCCTAATATTTTACTGCAGAAAGGAAATCATATTGCAACTGTGAATGAAAGTGAACAATCGAATTTAGTTCCTCTGCCATCACGAGTCGTTTGAACGAAGTTAAAATTTACCACTTACCACACATAAGTCATCGTAGGTATTACACATTTCTACCTCCCATTTCGTTTCTGTTTCCATTCTACTGTCTTCAAATTTCAGAAATCATCGATGAGCGACGTTTATGATTTATGACCACAAATGAAGACAAGTCTTTCGCTACGGTTTCAGTTCAAGCTATGAAAGGGGTAGGCAATAGCTTTCACTAGGAATTTTCTCTGATATTACCAACATTTTGTTCCATAGAAGTCTCGGTTCCGCAGGAGTCTAGGTTCACCGTTCGTATATACAAGTCTCTATTTCTCCTGAACATGTGGAGGTAATTGTAGCTTTTGGATGATTCTGTCCATCCTCTATCATTCGTTTTGACGAAAAATTCCCTATCACGGATTACAAGATAAATATAAGAGGAGTCTTTCTATACAAGGGCAGGTAAGTGTCTAGATTTTTCTGACGTCAGACCACGAGAGGTTGCAAAATTCTTCGCGTCCTTTGGATAGCACTGCAGTGCATAGACAATGGTGAAGAGAGAGAGATGCAAGGCGTCAGACGAAAAAGCTATTTATAGTACGAGATGAGGTTAGATCCTCGCGGGATCCGCAATTTCGGAATATTTGCACGGTGAGTGGTTCACATCCTCAATGGCGGAGTGATGGATACAGTGTCCAATGATGGACGCTAGAGACTTAGTGACTTCAGAGTTTCGCAGCGGGGCCCGCGTTCTCCGCTGGCGGTCTCGCAGCCGCCGGCTGACACAGTGTTAGCAAGATTTTCAGGCAGCACATCATATGGAGCAGGATAACCACAGCACATCATCTCTTGTTCTCCGCTCAAGTTATAGGGCTGCGCTAAAGGTCCGTCCCTTGATGCGGTGCAGCGGTGGTAAATGTCGCATCCTCTCACATGTCCATGTTCTTTTCGTACCCCTAACATCCGTTAGAAAGTTCCTGAGCGATTCTCCGGCCACGGAATCAGTTCCGGCTTGTAAACTTACGTGCATGGAAAAGAAGCGCCGTTGTAGGTCATTATGACATTTCCTGTAACCAAGTATGTAATAAGGCAAACGTTCTGGGTATCTCCCAACTTCCTCCCTCTCGAGATTTACAAAGGGTATGGGTGCACCAATGGGTGAAAGGTGTGCAAAGGGCAAATGTGCCAGGATGCGCGGCAGGCAGAAGTTATCGAAGGTGGAGCTGACATCCGTTGGGACCGCACCCGTAGTCCGCTTCCTCTGTCCATCATGTTCCGTTCAAGCACCGTACGTCAACCGATATGAGAGACAGAAGCGAGCCGTTCACCACAGCCGTGAAAGGATGTTCAAAGGAACCTGGTCACAGGTCCGTCGATGGACGATGAATCTGTCCTAAAAGTGTGAGAAGCATACGGTTATGCCCATGGAGGAGTGGTTCATTGGGGCACAATTGTGGGCAACGCCAGGATACGGGTCCACAAACGGACGATGGGTCTACGGTGGCCTAAAGGTGTGGGAATGCTAGATACGGTTATGCCGATGGAGTAGGGGTCCACTATAGCCCATTTGTTAGGAGAGCCATAATACGAGTCTCTCCCACTCCCCGAAGCACATGGGCGTGCTGGGGTTTAAAATGTGTGGGACGCCAGGATACGGATTTGCATATGGAGGAGAGGTCCGCTATAGCCCTAGTGTGAGGAACGCCAGGATATGGCCACAGCAGATGAGGAACGCCACAGCAGATGAATGAGGCCACGGCCAGACCCATCTTCCATAGATGGAAGATGGGTCTGGCCGTGGCCGATTGATGTAGAAAACGCCAAGGTTTAGGCCCACTGAAGGAGCGCCTGCGCCCAGTAATTCGGAAAACGCGTTCGGGTATTGTTCCGCAGATGAAGGATTGCTCCACTGTAGTCCATTATCTGGGAAATGGCAGAGTACAGATACGCGATGGACGATGGGTCTATTGTGGTCTAAGATGCGGGTTCGCGGATGGAGGAGAGGACCGGTGTTGCTTAGAAGTGTGGGAGACACCAGGATAGAGGTTCGCGGATGGAGGAGAGGTCCAATGTGGCCTAGGTGTTAGGAACGCAGAATACGGATTCACCTATGGGCAATGGGTCTGTCGTGGCCCAAAAGTGTGGGAATGCAAGGATACGGTTATTCCTATGGAGTACTGATCCGCTGTGGCGCAATTGTAGTAACGCAAAGAAATGGCCCACGATGAGTTTGCTGTGGCTCAATATTGCCGAAAACGCCAAGATACGGGTCCGCATGGCACATGGAAACATGGACCCCATGTGACTTAGATGCAGCACTCACGCTGAAGAAAACCCCCGTCTTTGTTCTAGCTTCGAAGCTGCCATCAGCCAGCGTGTAACTTCCAAAGGAATCACTGCGAATCCTCCTCTTACTCGAGTGAAGGAACTACAAGTGCGCCCACAATGCTCAACCCCTCCCCATTCTTTCTGACCGTGCACGGCGTGGTTAACTTAACAAGACATACAGAGAACTCCAGACGAACGCAGTCAAGAGTCAGGACCGCGGCGCGGCTCTCTTGGGCAGAGTCATGGGAGCTCAACATAGTGTGCGCCTGCGTCTCTGTCCATAAGAGCCGCGCCGCGATCTCGACTCCCATCTACGCACGTTTGGAGTTTTCTATATAAGACTTAGAGTCGCCCTGTTCTGTTTTGAGAGAAGTTATGGACAGAAGACGATTTGTTCCTATATTTATGTCCGCCAGTGTACATACACGTAATATGTACATAAGCAAAGGGTACTGGAAGGGACAGAACTTTGAGTCAACCTGATAGAAGGCTCTTTTCTTTCTGTTGGGTTGGTGCAGAATAAATGGCGCATTTTTGTGGTGACCTAATTTTTGTCCCATACCTTCAATGAATGGATGCCTAGGTGGCAGTGGCGGATGCAGCAGGAGGGGGGAGGGGGCGGGGGGGGGGGGGGAGAGGAGCTTTATTTGTACATATTGTAAAGGAGTCTCGAAAATTTGGCGACCCCCCTCCCGAGAATGGGTCGCCAAATTTTCGAGATTGCTTTACAATACAAATAAAAATCTTGTATTAGTTTATTTTCAATTATGTATTTTTATTATTATTTTTAATATAATTTTTATTAATTATTTATTATTATAATTAATATTTTTATTATTTTTATTTCCCGTCTGGCTCCCCAAAGCGGCGGTGACCCCACTTTTTTTCCCTCACATCCCCCCCCCCTTCCCGCCCACTTTCTGCGTCCGCCGCTGCTAGGCGGACTATGTAATTCCTATGATTAGCAGGACTCATTGCTCATTGTATGAGCAGGTCCGTGAGGAGGTCCTGCACAGAGAACTTGGAAAACTGAGAAGCGAAGAACAACAAAACTTCCGACTTCGGATCATCAAGTTTGACAAGTTCTCCCGGGAAAAGTGGCGGATATACTGCAATTTTCTGGGGAATACGATGCCTATTTAAACGTTTTCTAGCAGAGTCATCAGAATTTAAGCCAGCTCTCGCAAGCAAATTTTGGTTAGAAGTACGGTGTAGAAAATGAGATTTTAAACATCTTGGACGCTTTCCCAGAAGACCTCTGGCAACTTCTTGGAAGAAGTAACAGCAAGAGGTATTGTTGAGTGTGATCTTCCCAAAAGCAGCTTGAAATAGATCATCGCCCTGGAAGCCTGGAAATGACAGCTCAGATAACTGGATAAGGCAAACGCAGCAGAACTTGCCAAGCCACACCTCCAAGAAATGGAAGACGGACATTGCTGCATGAGGAAGAACTGCTGCATTCCGACTGCTGCGAGCAGCAAAGCCCGTGTTTCGGCTGCGTTGAGGGGGTTGTTGCTGCCCGATTAACCGTAATGTCGTTCAACCTGCTTTCTTACCCTCATCTTCTGCTTTCTACCTGTTCCTTGTGCAACCGGCCCCTTGGAAGGTATATATAAGCCGGTGGTTAAACATCAGAGATTAGTCGTGTCTCCGCTTCAGTGGAGACACGACTAATCTCTGAATCTCTAATCTGGAGCCCTGCGAGACTCCTCACGCTGGCTGAAACCCGGGTAAAACCGTGGCCTAGTGCAACAATCAGACGGGATGCATGAGGTGCGAACACGTGCGGATGCGGTGCTGATCTGGAAGTCCGTCGCGGGACCGCTGCGCCCAACTAAGCGCTGCCGCGGGAAGCGTGTGCGCGTTCGGGACTATTTTTGCATGAGCTTTGGTAAAATCTTCTTACTCAAGTCTGCAGTAGGAACACGGCCCTACGCTCAGGTTGAGCTGCCATCCTAGGTTTAAGACGCGCAAACCAGTTCATCGCACCCGAAACAGTTTTTCTGGGGCTAACGCAGCTCGTGGGGCAACCAAAATAAGTTTTCGCCTCGCTGTGTAACTACTGTTCAGACGTATTCGGCCTGTTTTCGTCATCCCGGAATCCTTGAGTAGGGCATGTCGCATTTGTCCGCTGGCGTATTGTACGCCAATATTGCAAACATATGATTTCTGATTTTTTTCCCGCTCTATATAGCATTGTTACTCACACGTGAACTCTTCCCTGTGTTATGAGCTTTCCTTTTTGTTTTTCTACGGAGAAGAAGCCGTATTCGAAGCCGTAATCAACAGGGACTGGGGTCAAATTAATTGCAAATCGATTCTCTTTCGAAACACTTTGGTTTTGTATATTATTCTATAGTTAAAACGTTTTCTTGCTTTATGTTTAGGTAAGCGTAAGAGTGTCAACATTTCCTAGAAGCTTCAACGACCACATACTGATGAAAAAAGTGCAACTGTAACTGGGTCAGACTCATTTTTGAACATCTTGTTAATTACTCGTCAAATGTTGTCCTCTATTATTTTATTCTTTGATCCTTTTCCATTTCTAGTTTGGTGTTGAATGATATTTGAATGATACGAGCAGAGGGGCGGGTCGTGAAGTAGGTGCGGCGCACATCACAAATGTGAAACGAACACAAACTGTGATGACTTACCTGTTAAGAACGGGAAATTGCCTTCGCATGCACGCCCGGCTGGCTGGTGCCTTGGATGGCTCGACGCGCCAGCTAACGCACTTAAACGCAGGCGTTTGTGGCTTGGCGCGTCGTCGAGATGTGAAAATTTGAGTCTAGGATCTTTAGAGTTTTGCACGTAAATGATGTTTTCTTCGCGTTTCTTTTCAGATTATACCTGCAGCTGTCAGAGGTGGTGGAAGAATGGTGGATGTAGTTCAATTTAGTTTTGAAAATGATTAGTTTTTATCGATTTGCTAAGTTAATTTAGTTTTGACCTAATTCTACTATGACGTCATTGATTTACTATGGTGAAGATTCGTTTCACAGTTTTCGCTGTTGTGAGACGTTCTTATGCATTTTGAGGGGTGGACTGCATGTGCCTACTTCCGCGTTTTGCTCTTTTTTCCGAATTTCCGCCACATACACTGACATGTTCTTGATGATATGGAGGTTTCACGCATGATGCAGCAGCAGCTAGAAGATTTTTTCTCTTTCTCGAGGTTTTGTGATAGATGTGTTACTTAGAGGACCATTCCGCCCAAGCAGGATGCTCCCGGAATATTCGTTTGCGCATTCAAAAGCACGGAAAACAACATCTCGGTTCTCGGCTTTCTTGGGTATTTCACGCCATCTCATTAACGGATATGAGGTCCACGCCCTCAAAAACCCCCCAAATCTGGCAAAATTGCAAACGAGGATTTCGACGGGTGCTGCCTTCGAGCAGACTTTTTATATGTCTAATACAGGATTCTGGTTAAAAGTGAAGAGGTGCTTACAATGATGAAGCTAGTTTTGAGCAACTTATCTCAGAGGTATGGTTGTCTTACAACTGAGGTGGAATGAATGATATCTCATATTTCTCCCCACGTTAACTAACTATTACTACTATTACTTAAACCAGAACTCTTTGATGTTGTGGACACCGATTTTGCTTTTTCAGGGGCAGGAAGCCGTATTCGAAGCTGTACTCAACTGGGTTAAGTACGGTCATTCACGAAAGCCTTCTTTACCTAGGCAAGTTACGGAAGTCGCTTTTCTATTGAAACGGCAATGCTGCTTATTTAGTATGCTCGCCGCCGTTCGTTTGCCACTTATATCTCAGGAGCTCATCCTTGATCGCGCATACCAGGAGAATTTTTTGGTATGTTTTTTGGTAAACAGAAGATGTTCTTATGGAAGTTGTTCTAAAAAACCGCTTCAGCTCAGTTATTGTATTCATATTCAAGATTCACCCGCATGTACATATTTAGTATTACAAGAAATTCCGCTACCCTCATCCCTAAACTATGACCTACTCTGCTTGGACATTTTGAATCCAAACTCAACTAAAATTCGCATAATACTGGCTTACCGACCTCCAAGCTCAGCCTCCTACGATGACCAATTTCTTCGTGAACTCCTCTCACATCTAAGTTCCTCTACGAACGATAACATTATTTTTGGTGATTTTAATATTGAAGTCGACTGGGATAGTAATCATGCACCAAACTCTACGTCCGCCAAATTCGTTGAACTTTTCTCAGCCTGTGGCCTTACGCAACACGTCGTTGAACCAACCAGAGGTAACAAGGTACTAGACATTATTTTATCCTCTTCGCCAATCGTACATGAAGTAAAGGTCTTGCCTCCTCTCAGCAACTCAGATCACAACGTTGTCTCCTTCCGCATTGCTACCGCTCAGTTCAGCGCTCCTGAATTGCCGATTCCTAACTTCTCTAAAGCTGATTTCCGTTCCTTATCCAGATATCTTGCAGAAGTAAACTGGTGGGACGTATTTCAGAGATATAGCTCTGTCAACGACGCTTACAAAAGGTTTTGCTCCGTCATTTATGCGGGATTTTCTCGATATGTTCCTCTCTCTAACCCTGCAAAATGTAATCAGAAGTATCCTAGACACATTCTTAATCTACTCGCTCAAAAGGAACGCTTGTTTCGCACTCTGTATAATCCTGCCATGAACTCATCATTCAAAAAAGTTTGCTCCGACTTAGAGCTTCACCTGAAAAAGTTCGTTTCCAACCGCGAACGTCATAAATCGAAACATCCCAGTATGAGATCGCTTTTTTCTCTAATTAAATCCAAAATTCGAATGAAGGGTGCAAGCAGCCGTTTGCCAGCTCTATCTGACCAATATGGTAGTTGTTTGGTGAGTGACCGAGATAAAGCTGTTGCTCTAGGTGACTCCTTCAAAAAACCATGTTTTGTTTTTCACCTTCTGTTTTCATCTTTTCCATATTTGTCACCTTTTTTTAGACGCTACAGTGTGCATCTACCAGCGAAGGGTTATTAATGTTCCTTGGACTTTTCCTTAGCAAATTTCTGTTGCTAATCGCATGAGCTTGATGGGAGTGCTTGCCACAAAAGGAGACTCGAATATTGGATCACATTGTGTTGATGTTTGCTAATGTTGCTAACGATTTCTAACTTCCTGCTGATTTTATCGTGTTACTAACCTAACTCCGCCTACTGCCCTGTCTGGGTTTCCATTACCCACTGTGATGACCTAAAAGTCAAAAAAAATAAGCTCGTGCCATACAGCCTGAATTAATGATTACCTATTCCCATTGATGCTGCATGTCCATCAAATATTTCAATTAATGAGTAGAGGGCATACCTGCTTTCGAAAGCAACTGTGTTACTGGATTCTACGTTCTCAGTGCTCCTTCAGCTCTTTAAGGGGAGAGAGCCGGCGAGCATCCACCTAAGCTTACGCCTAAGGTTCGTACCAGATCAAAGAGTCGCCACCTGCGACCGCCCCAGAATGGCTTTGCCCAATTGCGTTCTTAGGCTGTGATTATCTCAATGGTCTCGAACCTTATAACTGCTTGCAGCACAGTATTTCCAGTGCCGAGAACCCCCAGCATAGTTGTTTCCCCCCCCCCCCCCCCAGCATAGTTGTTTTTTTTTTGGCACAGCCCATGGCTCACACTACCATTTTACTATCCTTTAGTACATCCTTTACCTCTCAAAATTAAAGCAAGAAATGGACCAAGACTCGGCGAAGGCGATTTTGTTGCATTTTCTAATTTACTTGTTCGGTAGAGCACGTTTTCACTTCCACAGTTTTCCGTTTGCTGTTTTTTTCCTCCACGATTGATTGTGGCACACCTTATGGTGTAATAAATAAATAAATAAATAAATAAAATGTATAGCAATGGTATGCTCAGTCTATCACCATATTCTCAAAATTCTCAAAGAAATCACGCCGGGAATTGCTGCCAGTTGCGTTCGTCCTCGACAGCCTGTGCTGTTGTCGCAGGTTAGTTTCAGAGCTTTAATTGGCATGGTGAGATTGACCTTACTCGAACGCTTTGTTTTCTGGCGTATTTTTGAAACAGTTTCCTTTGCAGCTCATGATGGCTGTTCGAGAGCAAGCACAGAAGGCTAGTTCTCGTTCGATCCCGACTCGTTCGACTTCTCTTTTAGTCCATCACAGTGAATAACTTACAGTAGTAAGGTAGTGAGATTTGCTATCATTAAATGAATGTGTTCTCCATGCTTAACACCTGGGGAACCATTATGCATTCGGTTTTTAGTGGCTGCACTGAGGCAACGTCAATGTCGTTGTGGAGTGGTTATGGCAGGTCACTTTAGTGTAGTATACGCAATTGGTTGTTTCAATGGATCAGCTTGCATAAGATCTGCATAAATTTGTAATCCGCGAAGGTGATTGTATTTCGCTATTTATTTGCTCTAAAATGAAATTATTATTTTTGTTTGCAATGAAAGTTCTGCCAAAATAATAATGGAAAAATTGTTTTGTTCCCTCTTGTTCCTTTTTTGTAGCATGCATGAACATTTATAGAGATCCTTGGCTTGCCGGGAGGCACGTCGAAGGAGATTGGGAGTGGCAGTACTGGATGGATTTATTGTTGCAGTGGGTGGCTTCGATGGATCAACAGGGCCGTGCAGCGTGGAGATGTTGGATCCGAGACAAGGTAGTTTTTTTTTTTCATTACTTCCCACTAAGCTTCAGATGTGCACTGATGATAGGCCCAACTTTTTTTACCCATCTCTGCTTGTTCCATTTTACTTCTGTGAGACACTTAGGTGACTTTCACTCTACTTAGGCATTTCTTCATAAAGGACGCTCCTATATGTACTTTAGGTCAGTGGTCGCCTTTTCATCGATGACCACTTGACAACCAAGTGTTGGTGTTGCTGCGATGAACGAAGTTGTGTAATTGCTAGAAAGCTTCAAAAACAGTATCAATCTTCGGATTGGTAACTCGATTCGGTTTGGGTGGAACGCCGACAGAGCGGATAGGGATCATGGTTCTGTTCATGTGTATTACGAAAGTTCTTTCTTGTTAGGCAAGTTTTTTCCTTGCAATATTCGTTTATGCTTTATGCTTTCTTTCTCTTCGTTTATGCTTTATGCTTCCTGGAACCCTCTCCACCCTACTAATGAGCCCCGAAGAGGGTTTTTTTTTTGTAAACATCTTGTGTCTAGGGTTTAGGGGAGAAACACCTGTTTTTCCAGGTATTTTTTTTCAGGAATTTCATGAAGAGATGGATTGTGTAGCCAGCATATGGATCACGTCAGTTGAACCAAAAGAGCAGTGATCATTGGATGCTTGTGACTTCTGTCCACTTTCTTTTCTCGTATATTGTAGCCGAATGATGTTTGTTGAATAAACAATTTTTTCATCCTAGTGCTCATAGCCCATGTGGAAACACGAGAATACGTGTGAAATTTTGTTGCAAAACCAAAAACAAATTGGGTGGATGAGAACGTGGTGAAATTGCAGCGAGTTTGAACAGGTCATCATCATTTCTCCAACTGCGCAATGCTGCTTTTGTGCAAAATATGTGAAGATAGCTGACATGCGTTCGTCTCTTCAGTCAGGTTTACTGCTCAGCCCTTTCCTAGTCTTTGTCCCGACACTGGTGCCTACTAAAACGGAGTTACGGTGCAAAACGGATACTATCAATTATATTGCTATATTAATATTTTTGTGTTCGTCGCCTAAAATAACTCCGTAGGCAAAGTCTGGGGGGGGGGGGGAGCATTTTTCATCGGAATTTTTGGGTCAGAACTAGCCGAATAGTGATCCAATTTCTCATGAAAAAAATTACACCGTTGCGTTTTTCTCTGAAGTTTAGTGGCGACACATTTGAGGAAAAAATGTGTTTGAGTTCGAGCTGGAACCCTCGCCGCTACAACAAACCTCTTTCCTGATAGTTACTCAGTATTCTTGAAAGCTGACATCAAATGTGATAGAAAGCTACCAAGACAACTTTGGTTTGCCTCATACGGCGGCGATCCCAGCTCGAAACGCGGAGCCGCGTTGCGTGAATCCCATGTCCGCGGTAAATGCTCCCTCATTCACGCTCGTTGTACATTTTAGGTAATAGAATCTTGCTTGGCAATGCATTTTGTGGAAGAATAAGTGAAGAGGCTGTTTGGCAATAAAAATGGGCGAGTGGAAGTCTTTACCATAAATTTTCCAGGTGTTTGGCGGTACAAAAGGCGAGTGAACATGTTGGCAAGACATTTTCTGGCTGTTTGGCAATAAATTCAGTAAGGCAGTGGACTCTGCAGATTAGTACCAGGGCACAATTCTCGACAATGCCAAGATTTTTACGCGTTAAAGTTTTGCTTGGGGACACACTTGGCAAGGCTTGCATAGATAACTGGCATAGGTAGTATACCGATCGATACATTTGCCCACTTGCGCATGGCGATATATCCGAAGAGATTTGTTCGGCAGTACATTAAGGGAACTTCTTGTTCGGCAACACATTCGACGGACCTCCTTCGCCTGAGTAGTTGGCAAGCTCGTCTATGAGGTTTCCAAAAAATTTCCCCAAAAACCATCGTCACAAAATATCAGAGTAATGTAAACCAGAGCCAGAAACTCAGTAGTACGTACACAGCAAAGTTACGGAATGGACGGCTTGCGAGCATGATACAACTGAACCCCCGCGAAGAGTGAACGAATGTTGATAACGATGAAGCTGGAATGTGGTTCTACAGTAGAGATCCGTGGACGCGCCGCGGTGCATTTGCGGATCCACCGTTTAAAGGCAGCACTCACGGAGATTTTCACTTCTGAAATGAGTCGCTTACCATATAGTCGGCCGCTGGACAATCGCAGCAGTAAGTTGAACACCTTGAATGGCCACCTACCTGCGAAGATACTGCCGTGGACACGTATGCCGCTCTGGACATTAGGGTTCCCTCGCGCCAACTAACGCCTTTGACAGGGTGTGTGCATGTGGTTCAGCGGGGGCGTGTCTATGAAATTCGTACCATTTGCAGGGTTCCGTGCCGGGACCCATCACGGAACACTCGTCCGCGCTGTGGACACACATGAAATACCGCCATCTTTTCCCGTGTTTTTCGCGTGTTTCACGCTATGTCATCGTTATCAATGAGTTCATCGTCCCTAAAAAACCCGATATACCGTGAAATCTTCAACACAAAAATTTCCGTGAGTGCTGCCTTTAAAGCAGTGTTGTCGTGAATACACCGCGGGTATGTGCGGATACACCGTGAACTTGTGTGGACACAGTGCTGGAGTGCCGTTACTCTCAGTTTTCTACCGCTGTCATGTGCGGATCTATCGCGTGTTACCGCGGCTCCACCGCGGATCGGGCTCGTAGCGCGGGTCTACCACGGGAACTTCAGAGTAGGTCGAGTGTGATGTGATCGAGTGTCAACAAGAACAGAACCACTTAAAATGTAATCAATATCAGGATCATTCTTGCCAGAACACATTACAACGTTTTCTTCGTGGATATGGAGAGTTCCCATTCATCTACCCACGAAGCAAATGCGTCGATACCTTGTTGAAGTAGAAGCATAATGTATAATGTACATTTCCAAGTTATCGTCGAAGATAGAACATGCAGATCCCTTTGATAGTACAATACCAAGATCATTGATGTATAAGAGGAACATCAGCAGATCTAGTCATGTTCTCTGGAAAACTCCACTGACGGTATGGTAGATGACAGAGGTGCAGGAGCGAGGAAGCGATTCTGATTTTCACGGTGGTTTCTTCCACATGCATATTTGAAGAGACTCCGGAAATGTCGTTTACTTAAAGTGCGCTTCTTTCTGATCTTGCCCGGTGAAGACCTGACGCCGAGCATGAGTGTCGCTGAAATGACTTCGTCCACGGACCGTCAACTTTTGAAACTCATCAGAGTGTAGCCGGAGCAGTGGCAGCACAGCTTCTGATATAGTTCGTCAGAAACCTCGGCAATACGCACCGCTCACATGAAGCCTCCTCGGCATTGCTTTTGATTTCAACAAAGTTGTTTTCAGACTTATCCCGAGTTTTGGCATTTTGCATCCAATCTTTTGCTGTTCTTCTGATCAATTGTACATTTCTTCCTAGACAGTACCTAACACTATTAATTTCAGGGACGGCTAGGCCATCAGTCAAGCTTTATTCCATCACCCAATCACATCTTGCGTGTGGTCTAGGCGCGCGTGTTATACCTTCGTGTAGGATTCTTACCAATATGTGATCACCTGCCATGCTTATTAGAGCCGAGATCTGGTGAGGATACGTCGAAATTCGAAACGGTTTGGGCGTGCTCATCAAAACCAATCCACAACATCAATTGCACAATGGAAAACCCTCATGAGAGCTTCAAGATTGGGAGTTTGTAAGCCTAACAAGTTTCATTCCCCTATCTGAACACTGAAAAAGAACCGAAAACAGCCCTAACAGACGTTTTCGCCCTATTTCTGCACAGGACGTCATGTCCGCCTCCTTATAAATCCTATTTTCAGTATTCGTTTGAGCAGATTTCTCGTTATGATATTCATCTAAGACGGAAACTAATTTCACTTTCATAAAATTGTTTAATCCTTGGAGCAAACGCTTTTAGAAGGGGGGGGGGGGGGGGAATTATCTAGAAAGACTGCACTCCCGTGCCACAGCAGATGACTTCTTCATGTGTTTTCTCGCTGACGGTGGGAGATTTCGTGAGATGTGGCGGTAGTTTTGTTCATTGTAGAGTAAAAAGAAACCGTATTGGCAACAGGATTCCCAACACATTTTCTGACGTTAGATATCAATGCTTTAGCGTGTCTCTGTAATTTTTGACCACCCTGTAATTGTGATCCTCCACTCCGAAATATTCGCTTGCCCGTACGCGTCGCCTACCCACCTAAAACGCACTGTGAAGTCTCATTTGAGAGCGATTATCCCGAAATACTCGGGCTACGAGATGTACACCAGATCCAGAACTAACATCCTCTTAGGAACAATGAGGCATTTATCTTAAAACGTTCGGTAGGTATTGCTTCAAAAAGAGCAGTTCTAGAAACACATGCATCCTCCTTGGATGTTTCCTCTATCTTACTATAGGAGCGTCATGGAGGCAAATAATCTTTGTGGTCGCACCAGCTTTATTTTTTTTTTATTTTTTACTACTCCATTTATTTATCGGACATGTACAAGCACATGCAATAGCCAGTCACAAATAGTGAAAATACAAGTAATGACGATACCGACCCATATTCATTTAACTGATTTGTGTGAGACTCTTGAGGACTTCACCATCTGTCAAAATTTTTGGGGGCACTCCGAGAATGGGCCACCAAATTTTCGAAATTACTTTGCAATGTAAATAAAAACCTTGTATTAGTTTATTTTCATTATTATTTTTAATATAATTTTTATAAATTATGTATCATTATGATGAATTTTTTTATTAGATTCATTTTCCGTCTGGGTCCCCAAAACGACGGAGATCTCAGTTTTTTCTCACGCCCCCCTCCCGCCCACTTTCTACCTCTGCCACTGATGCATACGTATCTTCGCTATAAACGGGGTATGGAGCGTTATACCTGGAGTGGGCGGCGCGCTCGAGCTCTGTCATTGACCAGCTGGATGAGTTGACCAATCGCACAGCTGGACCACACCGCCCTTTCCAGGTATAACGCTCCATGCGGGACCTGTCCTATAAACAGTAAGCAATCAAGGAGATGAGATCTACTATGTAAACATACAGAAAATTTCCTCACAAGAAACTACATATGACTAAATTCAAGCGGACGCATTGTATGTGCAAAACTACTAGTGGAATATTTGCTAGAATGACTAAGATGGTGATCATTTCCGTTTATAAAGGTGTGGAGCGTTGTACCTGAAAAGGGCGGTGCGGTCCAGCTCTGTGATTGGTCAATTCATCTAGCTGGTCAACCACAGAGCTCGAAGACGCCGCCCACTCCGGGTATAACGCTCCATACCCAATGTCAAGAATATCACGGTGGTGGTACTGTATGATCTAACAAGAAAAGAAAAAGGTCTGAACTCCGGGGCAGTGTTTCACGTCTTACCATTCCATTATGAGCTCCTCCTCGAGAAATTGGATTTAACAGGAAGTGGATGAGTGCTCTGTCCGTTAGGGCGCCCCTTCACGAGGATTTCTGCCCTTATTGGGTTTTGTGTGTTTGTTTGGTAGTATAACATATTCAGATATGGAATGATTCGCTCATAAATCAAGGTGTGCTAAAAGAAATGGGGTAGATAGAACGTTACACACATTAACAGACCACATGGATACTGCCTGTATGAATATTGCGGCGTGTAGTGAGTAGTTTATCTAACAGGCCGCTCAAACTGACAGCAGCACTGCAGCGGCGCCGCATCGAATTGTGCGCGGTGCAAGAGACGAGATGGTCCGGCAGCAAGTCCAAAAACTCGGTTGTGGCTTCAAGATCTACATCAGAAATCCAGGTACTAGAAATGGCGTCGGCATCATCGTCTTTAAAAGGTTCAGGGATTCCATAGAAGGCATAGAGCGTTCTGACAACCGTCTCATGAAGGTTGTCATAATCACTCTAGAACGGCGCATTCATTTCTTGTCTGCATATGCCCTACAGACTGGATGCACGGATCGGGTCAAAGACGACTTCTGGGCACTGACTGATGAGAAGACCGCAGCAGCACCGTCCAGAAGATAAGGTCATCATTGCGGGAGACTTGAATGGCCACGTAGGAATTACGAAAGACGGCTGCAAGTCCCATGGTGGCTTCGGATACGTGGTGGACAGCGTATTCTCGACAACGCCGAGTCTCACAACCTTGTCATAGCGAACGCGAAATTTCGAAAGCGACCATCCCGCCTCGTTTCCTTTTACAGTGGCAGCAACAACGCACAGATCAATTACGTCCTCGTGAGGTACCGAAACCAGAAGCTTGTCACGGACGCAAAAGTCGTGCCCTAGGAGACGATCACGCCGCAGCATCGACAGCTAATCTGTACGATGAAAATCAAGCCGCCAAATCAGAGGCGCTTCGAGCGATGCGGACCGGCTCGAATCAGATGGTGGAGACTAAGGGAGAGAAAAGTGGCTGTTACCTCAAGCATCAAGTTGCCACCTACTGCGAGTGTGGACGAAACATGGAGAAAGATAACCGATAACATCTTGCAGCAGCTTGCTCTGTACTCGGTACTATCCAAGCTATCCAAGCAGACCGATAGAAGATCGAAAGACCTGGCTTTGGACGGAGGAATTGAGAACGAAAGTCAGCGAAAAGAAGCGTTTGCCCATCTCTTCCTTGAGAATAAAATGGAGGACAACTGGAGCGGTTACAGGGAAGCGAAGAGGGCTGCGAAGAAGGCCGTGGCGGCTGCGAAACCGGCACATTACGATGAAGTCAGTAAGAAGTTAGACTCGGAAGAGGGGTAGCGCTTCACCTACCAACTTGCGAAGTCGCTTCAGTGCCAAGCAGCCGACGTCAAAACGTTTTACGGCGTCAACGATGAACAAGGCCACCTCCTAATGGATCGCAAGATGGCGACGCAGTGATAGACTATTTCGAGAAAGCCTCCACGAAAGAATTTTTGCATCCTCCCATTCCAGAAGTACCGCCCATCTTCGGACCGGCACAGCTGATCACCATCGAAGTTCATGTTTGCATTGAAAGGTCCAGATGATATGGCAGCGGAAGTGTGGAAGTCACAGTGTTGGAGCTCTACTGAATGGTTGACAAAGTTTTCCAACCTGGTCGTAGCGGAGGAGGTGCTCGTGGTCTGGCAGTAAAGCACCACCATCCCTATCTGGAAGGGCAAAGGTAGCCCCGCTGACTGCGCGAACGCGACCAATCCGTCTCGCATCGCATACCACGCCGGGATTCGCGGAGTCGTTCAACTATCTCCCAGTGCGGCTTCGTATCCGGATGCGACACTACCGATGCCGTCCATGCTGCCCGTCTCCTGATCGGGAAGCATCGTGAGAAGAAGCGACCGTTGCACCTAGCCTTTCTGGATCTGGAGAAGGCCTTTGATCGCGTTCCGCACTAGGTAATCTGGTACGCGGCTTTATGGCATTCCCGAAGAGCTTCTCAAGTGGGTGCAGATTAGAGTGTTGACCGAATCGAATAATATTCGAATAATTATTCGAATATTCGAATATTCGTTTATTCGAAACATTCGAATATTCGAAAAATCAGAATATTCGGATTATTCGAATATTCGAATATTCGACGCTTTCAAAATATTCGTTTATTCGAATATTCGAATATTCGATCACTCTTAATTATTCGATTATTCGAATATTCGGGGTGGGTTCATTCGAATATTCGATTATTCGACGAATCGAGTAGTCATTTTCAAGAGCACCTTCGCTCTCATAATCATTCTCGAGCCCCATCAGCAAGCACCTACCGTCGCTAAATTTGAGCTTGCTAAAATTTCATTCATACTTCGCCAGTAAACATTGCTCCCGTTGTTAGCTCGCCACGTTATCATTTCAGCGGAGTAACGGCAGACTTTCTGCAGGCTTACCGCTCCTAGATAATTTAATGACCCCGTTCGATTACTTGGTCGACTGTAGAGTTGTCTCGCCAAATATTAGTACCGCGGTTCACCCGCACATTGTCTGAGAATACCTGCTGACCTAGACAGATCGCTACAATTTTGTGGCACGTCTCGAGCCTTCAATTTGATGGAAAACTCTTCAGAAAAGCAAAGAGCTTACTGCGAATTTCCAATCTCTATGATACTATGATAATCTTTATGCCATGAAGGCTTTACGCCTCCATTAATCCTAATTTTCCAACCCCGTCCCTCAACCTTATCACTAGCATGCCACTGCAACTTCTGTGCACAAAATTTGAGAAATTAACTTCATTTATATATACAATACAAAGCACCCGTTTGAGAAACGATCCCGAGATGTTGGATGGAAACCAACGCAATGCGATTAGCAATTATGTACAAGTTTGACGTACTAGTTTGCTGAGTCAAAAACTCCTAAAAATGCTCCTATTTGTTTTCAGTATCTATTAAGAAACTCGTGCTGACCTGTATATTGCTGTAGCACCAAACTTACGCAGACTCATAACAGAAACGAGTGTGATACTACATACATATCTTGAGGGTTCAGTGTTTTGGGTTTGGGGTAGTTCATGTAATTGCTAGTAGCTGCATGCTGAACCCGTCAGCTGAGAACTGGGTTCACTTGAAATCAGGTTCGAAACACCGGTTCTTAACTCTGTTCAGTGTTGTCTTTTCCGCGAAAGTTTCACCCATTTTCGGATGTCTTTCCGGATCAATTCTTTGTCTTCAATATAATAAACATTTACACAAAGTAACCGAAATCACTACGCTACACAAACAGTAAGTTTTGTTGGCAGCAGCTTTTAAAAAACGGTTCCTTTGTAATTCCATCAAATACTGAGCACTACACTCTGAGGAGGTAGTTCTCGTTTTGGCAGTAGTTTTGGCAGTTATCGGCGTCCGAGTCATCCACATTTCCTTACGTGAGTTACATAAAGAACCCACTCCTCGTCACCGGTAACCAAGATGGCGAGCTGAGCGAAGCTCTGTTGAAACCCCAAAAAGTTTATGCGGACACTCTGCGCACTTGAAACTAGCGGTCACTCAGATCATGAGGTATCCATACGTCGTATGTCCTTGCCTCCCCATCGAGAAGGAGATAAGCAAATACTGTGTCGTGATGACGTTGGAGGTCTTCTGCCAGGTCACGGATACTACTACGCGGATTCTATTCAATCGGTTCCAGGAGGCGCCCGCTTCTGTGGCATCCCTTGAGTTGCTACGTTTCCTGAGTTATCAAACCAGGAGCAGCTGAATATGCTTGTAGTCAGTGACAACTCAGACAATGGAGCGGGCTGACCGCGGTACCAAAGTGTGCTCCGCGGGCTGACCGCGCAGGACCTGCACAATGTACGATGCAACCTTTGTGAACATAATGACAGTGACAAGTGGAGTGCACATGAAACGAAATTCTTTCTGTGACGGTGTTGAGTAGGTTAAGAAGATTCTCGCATCCATTTTTTGCTGAAGAAGTAGAATCCATCCCAAATTGCGGCTGCCACACCCCAGATATTTTTGGAGTGAAGCTCTCATTAAGAGAGCTTTGTCATCACTACTATGCACTTTATGAACAGCTACACAAGGAAAAACTTTTAAGGACATAATCTGAAGAATGCAAATAAATCCTAGCGATCTTGGCCTTTCTATTTTTCAAAACTGTTTGTACTGCGCAATTTCCAAAGGTAAAAAGGGAGATTTTCCGTCTGATCCTGAATTTGACCGCTAAAATGTCATCGACACATCATCAGTAACTATCACTGTCGTTATTAGCACGTCACGACATTGTTTCCGCGGGCTGACCGCGGACCTTTCTCGGGCTGACCGCGCACCGAAATCTGGCTGACCGCGCTTAATTATTTGCCTGACCGTGGAGCTGGCTACGGTTCGCCAAATATTGGTACCGCGGTCAGCCCGCCCCGTTGTTCGAGAATGTTTTCAGTCATGATCGCAACGGAATTATAGGATAAACTGGATATAGGTAGAGCATTGACTACCCATTATATAAATTTTGGACAGCAAATTCCAAATCAATTTCGAAAAATTTAGCAACACACAAAAGTAAGTGACTTTGACTAAGTAAGTAAGTAGTAGTAAAGTGACTAAGTAACTTTCGCGGCAACCTAGTAAAGTGACTAAGTAACTTTCGCGGCAACCTAATGAGTAATTGTCCTATTCAAAGAACTACCCTTTGCATACTCAGCCGAAATAAATGTAGAACAGCTTCTCAAATATTCGAAGTATTCGAATATTCGAAGTTCATGATCGAATATTCGAATAATTTGAATATTCGAGAAGTTGGAATATTCGAATTATTCGAATATTCGAGAAGTTGGAATATTCGAATTATTCGAATATTCGGAGATGTCCAAATATTCGTTTATTCGAATATTCGAATATTCGGACGCTTCAAAATATTCGTTTATTCGTTTATTCGAATATTCGGCCGTATCGAAATATTCGATTATTCGAATATTCGAATATTCGAAAAAAATTTTCGAATGCAACACTCTAGTGCAGATGCTTTATGTCGATCACAGAAGTAAAGTACAGGCGGCTGCCGGCACATCGACAGAGTTCTCCATAACCATTGGCGTACACCTAGGCTCAGCTCTCTCTCCGCTCCCTTCCATCGTTGCCATGGATGCCTCTGAAAGGACCTGAACCACCACCATGAATGGCCACGGACGAACGCGAGCCCGGCACTATTTAAGTTAATGGCATGAATCTCTCGAGAGCCACTCAAATACCTCGGTTCAATGATCTCATTGGACGGCAGTCTCCGTCATGAGATGATCGCACGCGTTAACGCTGCGTGGATGAAGTGGCGCTCACTGACTGGTGTGCTGTGCGAAGGGCATCCCAGACCACCTGAAGTCGAAGATCTTTCGAAGAGTGGTATGCCCGGTCGCGCTCTATGTTGCCGTATGTTAGCCTGCCACCAAGGAGATGGAGCACCGAATCAACGTCATGGAAATGAGGATGATGCGGTGTTGGCATTATGCAGCTGGATCACATCTGCAACCTGGACATACGGCAGCTATTTGGAGTTGCTGCGGTAGAAGGCAAGCTCAGGCAAGCTCCGTGAGGCGCGTCTGCGATGGTTCGGTCACGTTCTACGTGCCGATGGCGATAAAGTCGGTAGGATTGGCTTCAGTATAGAAGTACCAGGAAAGCGACCGAAAGGACGATCAAAACAAAGATGGCTTGACACGGCTCTGCACGCCGACTTCAAGCTGGCTAGGATCCACTCCGACCAGGCGCGCTATAGGGCAATGTGGCGTCAAAGGATCAGCACAAGCGGACCCCGCTACGAAACGGAAAACGCTAGGAAGAAGAATAACGAACGAAAAGTCTGTTTTTATGTGGATCCATTTCTATAGGGTTACGGTACATATTCATACTGAAAGAACTGTACATAGTCATCTTTCTCAGAATCTGGCCTAGATTCGCAAACGGGGTTGTTTCACTTGCTGATCACGAATATGACATCAGTTCTGCAAAGAAACGAGCTTCTGAAGAGTTACGGTACTCATACAGTACCATCGAATCATGGGGTACTCCACCCAACGAGCCAACTTTGCTCGGTAACATCCCAAACATCCCGACTTAATTGGGAAGGATACTAGAGGGATTCGACAAATCGCAATGGAATGTGTACTGCTAAATGCAGTTTTCGATGCCAATATCAAATCCGTTCTCCTTATCTACTGCTGAGTTCTCTGTGAAGGGTTATAAAGCATGATTCCGGCTAGTCTAGACTGGCCAAATCTGACTTTCGAGCTATATTCTGCCGAAAACATTCGCAAAAACTGTTTCAAACTTGTCAATTAATTGAAATTAAATAATGCTTCCTGAATTCCTAAACTTTCCTAGGTCCAAATAAGTTCTCGTGAGAAACCTTCTTGTCACTGCTGCCTCTAATGGTGCTCCGAGTCGCGCTGGATGCCAATACACAGGTGGGATCGACAAGATCACCCTCATTCTCTCTCCAACTCTCCAGTCCCATGTTCTTCGACGGTGCAGCACTTCCTTCTGGGGCTTTAGCTTCCCAATCCGCGTTCAATGTGATACCCTGTTTTGGTAGCTCCTCCTATATGGCCCAGGATTCAACCTTGCCCACTCGCACACATTCGCTTGCTGAAAGTTCCTTCTTCAAAGCAATACCCTCACGGGAATTCCTATCCAAATCAGTGTTCTTATGTGTGTCCATGGTCAATATGCAATAAGCTTCCGGATCTTTACCTCCTGTGATCATCTAACTCTATGCTGGTTCTCGTCACGGAGTCATGGTGCAGGCCCAATACTATTCACGACGCAACGATTTGTCAAGGATTAGGTTATGAAATTTACAGATGTGACAGAATGAGTAGTATTAGTGGCAGGGTGTTCTAGCTCTAGTTCGTAATGATCTCCCTCACCAGCTCTTATCGTCTCCAAACTTTCCACCTTACTCCCAACAGGGTTAAGCGTGATGATGGTAAAAAGTCGATCCCCATACGACCCCCCCCCCCCTTTCAGCCACCAAAAATACGACCCCCCCCCCCTTTGCACACAAATTTCCTTCCATGCTTGCAGAATTTAGATATTTAGATATCCCATTTCGGGTGTTCGTACTGCAAGAGATGTGGTGGAGCCAGAGCATAGGAAGGAGAAAGAGACTCTTTTGTATCTAACTAACTAGTTGTTTGGAAGTTTTTTGGGAAACGTTGAAATGTACGCGGTGGACAGAAAACGTGCATTAACTATGCAATGTTGCTTACGTAACTAATGAGGCTCGAACACATCAAGGAAAAACATCTATATACATCATCTACATGGTGAAGGGTTCGATCCCTACCGAGGCTAAAATTTTTGCTGAGGGTCAAAGCGTGTGCGGTGAGCGAATTTCAGTCTGAAAGCGTCCGTACAGAGTTTTCTAAACGAAATACCTTAGTATTCGTCACGAAAAACAACCATACACATCATCGACATGGTCAAGGGTTCGATCCCCTCCGAAGCTGGAATTTTTGCATGGCGTAAAATGACACGCGCTTGTAGTAGATTCGAGATGATCGACCGTAAAGCACGAAATAACTGTTTGTAGGGGTGGAAGAGTGGGTAGGACTTTCAGTACGGACGTGGGAAAATTTCAGCCTAAAATTTTGACTCGTTCAGAGACATGGTTGTAGTCGGACACGAATATCAGAAGATCTGGCCCGTTGAGGTCCCAATTTTTTTCAGGTTTCTAATAGCCGAAGGTTTGCGCTTTCAGGCTGTACAGCTCATTTTTCCGCAGCTGCTTCCACCGCGATTCAACTCCGTCGATAAAAACATGGAAAAAAGGCCATTTTTATCGACGAAACCTCAGCTCCGTAATTCCCGTGCTGAATCTTTCTTCTTGAAGCTGGAGACCTGAAACTTGGGGGTAAAACACTATTGGGAGGGTCCATGAAATGACTTTTTACCGGCCTGCAGGACTGAGTAGGACTTTCAGTAAGGACGTGCGAAAATTTCAGCCTAAAATTTTGACTCATTCAGAGGCATGGTTGTAGTCGGACACGAATATCAGAAGATCTGGCCCGTTGAGATCCCAATTTTTTCAGGTTTCTAATAGTCGAAGATTTGCGCTTTCAGGTTGTACAGCTCGTTTTTCTGCAGCTGCTTCCACCGCGATTCAACTCCCTCGATAAAAACATGGAAAAAAGGCCATTTTTATCGACGAAACCTCATCTCCGTAATTCCCGTGCTGAATCTTTCCTCTTGAAGCTGGAGAGCTGAAACTTGGGGGTAGAGCACTATTGGGTAGGATCCATAAAATGACTTTTTGCCGGCCTGCAGGACTGGGTAGGACTTTCAGTACGGATGTGCGAAAATTTTAGCCTATAACTCCCCACTTTTCACTATTCAAATCATACTGTTAGAGTCGTTTAATCACGTCAAAACAAATTCTGTGTATGGATAATTCAGTGTCCTGCTTCTTCCGTTTTTTTCTACCTTTTTTTCTACCTCCTATTTCACACTAAGGCACCCCCCTCCCGACCACGACCCCCCCCCCTTACGACCCCCCTCTCTCCCCCCCCCCCATACGACCCCCCTTTGATAATTTATCGACACATGCTTGACCCTGCTCCCAATGTCTCGCGCTATCAATAAAAGGCATGTCGAGGAATATCCGAGTTTTCCTTACTTATTGCAGCCCAAGCTGCAGTAGTATCGACTTTTCTAACACCCTAGACGTCTTAAGTAGTCTGATGGATGACAGGAGTGATCACGTTGTAGTAGGTGATCTCAAATTTCCCGATATAAGCTGGAGCACTCCTTACACAATTCACAGCACCTCTCAATCTCTTCACTCCAGCTCTTAGAATTCTGCACACAGCACTCATTCCTTCAGGCTGTGTCTGAACCTACACACTATTCAAACGTTCTCGACATCGTTCTCGCTGATAATATTAATCGTGTGCAAAAGGTTGAAGTCCGTCCTCCTCTCTCCACCTCTCACCACAAACCAATCTTTTTCGAGATATGCGATCTGAAGACTATACTAGTGAGCGAGTCGTTTCGTTTGAACTTTTCTAAAGCAGATCATGATAGTTTCTGCGATAATCTTTCACGGATTAATTGGCATGCTATCATCCCATCAGCTGCTACTGCAGATGCTTTTTCACATTTCAAGCGCATTATTGGAATCAGCACGTCGACTAGGACCAGATTCCGTTGATATCGTGATACCCATTATGAGATGAGACACTGCCTTTAATATGACAAATTATCTTGCTGTGCCAAATTATACCAAATCATGGGTGCATAGACATATACCCTATTTATTGTGTGCTTACAAGTGATCTCACAGTACTGCGCTACACTACGAAATGGGTATCATATTCGTGGTCAGCATGTGAAATAGGCTCTGTATGGAGATTTTGGGAGAATTTCATAACGAAGGTTATTTAAAACAGATACGACCACATACGGATAGTCTGTTATGCTTTAATGAAATCTCTTCGTTGGGTCGAGGCTGCACCTTTTAGCTCATCTGACCTTCATTCTTTTTTCGGGTTCGTCGACTCATCCTTCGCGAGCCACAAAGAGAAACACTGACTCCTTTCCATGGCCTTCAGTCATTAGATTTATTTTCTCCCTAGGTCTGCTGCTTTATTGTTTGCTTTATAAACACCTAATTTCTGCCCGCAGATTCGCTGGCTCTTTTTCTCGAGGTTAACCTGAAGTACATTTTATGGAGAAGCGACTTCATACTCTATCTTTGTGTTTCGATCAGTCACTGGTAAAGTGGAATTTCTGGTTGATTAGATAATTAGTGTTTTTACTATAATCAGTGTGAGTTTCCCAATGTTGCAGCTCAGTACATCTACGGCCGAACGAAATCCAATTAATTTGATTAATTATCTTGAAAATCCCGGAAATGATTCGGAAAACGAACGTTTGGTAGAGAGGAGATGTTATAATAGTACTTCCAACATTACATTTCCCTCTCTTTCCCGATAATTGAAGTCTTCGATTGCCTGGATTCGAATATCATTTCAAATATATCTTATAAGTTGAATGATCCCTATAATATTCTACCGTGGCAAGCATGTAGCCCATCAATCCTAATCAAGGTACGTATGCATGCACACACGTTGGTCTTGCGGTCCACTTCCTCATCGTGGACAAACCTATCCATCAAACCTAATTAAAGACGGGTTCGACACCGCACCTATGCATTTGATGAAGGGTACGGGCCATAGTTCGATACATATATCGGTGTTTTGCAACTCAATGCGTCTGCGCTGCTTTCACTGTCGGGGGTCTTCTGCATTCTCACTTTACAACACTTTGCGATAGTTGTTTTCCACGAGTCAATCAACGAATTTTTCCCTCTCCAGGTTGCGCACGAGGAGGCTAGTCGTCCATAGCACGTCCTGGGCATCCCACTTATGAAGCGTCAGATGATCCAAAGTCCAGAGACTGGCTAATCATAATTCTGGTGAATGCTAATGAATCGATGGTGTGGCGTTTATGATGTGTAATAGCAGTGTGTTGAGAGCGTAGTGCGTCTCGATGAGCTCCTGTTGATCGTTGCCCAGCCACCACTTTACTTCGCAGAAAAAAAATCAGATCTGATCGAGGATCTTTTGTTCGTATCGGAAGAACAGATGTTTGCACTCTGAGTATTAAACTACCGAACCATCTAAATACTTCGATATTGTAATTTCGAAATAGACTGGTAGCACGTCATCATCTCATCTCACCATATTTGCCTCGAAATTTTTGTAAAGAGGCGTGCTTCAGAGCTGAAATAAAAAACACATTTTCCTCTCAACTACATCGGAATCGCTCAATTAGCCAGGCGAACACGACTATCCCAGAGTACATTCCGTTACTCCGGAATCCATATTGTCCGCCACTTCCTTTCATCATTCCTCAATTAATCCAACAAATTATAAGCATCGCAAGCACTTTCTGGTAGGGAGACCAAATCCGTACTCCTTTACAGCTACTCCCTACTGACCAACGCCCTCAATTTTTCAAGCCAGGGGAAACTACACGCTGTGCAAATAGGAAGCTAGTGCTAGCCGAGAAAGTTTGCGCGTTCTCGTAGAGTACGTCGCCACCGAATCACAACAACCACCCCCCATGTGATCGCACTTTGTTCTCTCGTATGTACCTTGTTCCCAAGAGCCAGTTCACATCGCTTGTATTTCAGATCGGGCCTTGCCCACAAAATTTCGTGGAGTTACGTACGGTGTTGTGTTTCCGCGGGGATTCCTTAAATTCCCTTCAGAATTCAGTAATTGCCTTCAGAAAATAGCCGTAACCTCTGTCTTCCTCTGCAATCTTATCTTTTGATGCTTAAGTATGTATTCTAATCCTAAATTATTTTACTCCTTTTACAGTGATGAATGACAACGGTATAAGTGAAGAGCTCAATGGGAATGAACGACCTGTACATATTTCTGTGATTATCTTCCTTCTTAAGGTCTGTTTTTTTAACAGCATAGCGATCGCCTTGTGAATGTTTCTGTTCCTCGATAAGATCAACCCATTCTTTTTACCTGTGTAGCTAATTTGTAGGTGTGAATCACATAGCTGTTTACACAAACCCATTCCCAAACGCGTATATTGGAACTCGATAGAGCTGTTTCCGATTGACGTGGATTGAATAGCTGTTTCGAGTAGAATTAGCTTTGTTCCGTCGTAGTATGAAAAGGGCTTATGAAGGAATCATTTTTTGTAGGACCCGACCAACGTTATCTTACTATGGAGAACTTCTCTTCTATTCTTGAGACCAACAAAGGTAGCACGGAAAATTGCTACATTTCCACCAGCCAACAACCCCACTAGCTATTACAATTCACTGATCCAAAATGTTGACCTTGCAGCGAGTGGTGCTTAATGTTCCAATCATATTTTATGAGCCTTGTTTCAGATACTATTCTTCATATACGATGTTATCGTATTCATACCATTCAAGATTTTTGCTGATCCGTCCGAGAAACTGAGCATGTCGCATCGGCTGAAGGTGAGATTCCCTAATTGCCTCTAGCAGTGAGTGCCTTAGCCGAGCTTTCTCCCTCCGCTCTATTGTTTCCGCTTCTGCGACACTCACAATTCTTGATCGAGATCGGTGTCTCCCGTCGCGAAGCCATGTGTATAAATTGCTGGAACGACGCGGTCGTTGTGGTCATGGAACCGGTTCGGCGCCTGACCTTTGATAAAAAACCATGTTTGCTGGCAAACAAATTTGTTGCTAAGCTGTTTTTGCTCGGCGTTCTGGCAAGTGATGTCACGCAGGCACTGTTCAAAGATGTAGTAGATAATGACAGGGCAAATGGGAACCGTGGATTCACTCCAGAACACAGTTTCATCAGCTCTGGCGTTGAGGATACACAACAGCCTTTTTCGGCGCATAGGACCAACCGATCTACAACTGTATGTGTAGATCTTCTTTAAAATCTTTTTCAGCCATTAGATGCTATCTGCCTGTCAGGGTCAAGCGTGATGATGGTAAAAAGTCGATCCCCATACGACCCCCCCCCCTTTGAGCCACCAAAAATACGACCCCCCGTTTGCACACAAATTTCCTTCTATGCTTGCAGAATTTAGATATTTAGATATCCCATTTCAGGTGTTCGTACTGCGAGAGGTGTGGTGGAGCCAGAGCATAGGAAGGAGACAGAGGCTCTTTTGTATCTAACTAGTTGTTTGGAAGTTTTTAGGAAAACGTTGAAATGTACGCGGTGGACAAAAAAACGTGCATTAACTACATATGCAATGTTGCTTACGTAACTAATGAGGCTCGAACACATCAAGAAAAAACATCTATATACATCATCTACATGGTGAAGGGTTCGATCCCTACCGAGGCTAAAATTTTTGCGAGGGTTAAAGCGTGTGCGGTGAGCGAATTTCAGTCTGAAAGCGTCCGTACAGAGTTTCTAAGCGAATTACCTTCGTATTCGTCACGAAAAACAACCATACACATCATCGACATGGTCAAGGGTTCGATCCCCTCCGAGGCTAGAATTTTTGCATGGCGTAAAATGACACGCGCTTGTAGTAGATTCGAGATGATCGACCGTAAAGCACGAAATAACTGTTTATAGGGGTGGAGGACTGGGTAGGACTTTCAGTACGGACGTGGGAAAATTTCAGCCTAAAATTTTGACTCGTTCAGAGGTATGGTTGTAGTCGGACACGAATATCAGAAGATCTGGCCCGTTGAGGTCCCAATTTTTTCCAGGTTTCTAATAGTCGAAGGTTTGCGCTTTCAGGCTGTACAGCTCGTTTTTCCGCAGCTGCTTCCACCGCGATTCAACTCCGTCGATAAAAACATGGAAAAAAGGCCATTTTTATCGACGAAACCTCATCTCCGTAATTCCCGTGCTGAATCTTTCTTCTTGAAGCTGGAGACCTGAAACTTGGGGGTAGAGCACTATTGGGTAGGGTCCATAAAATGACTTTTTAACGGCCTGCAGGACTGGGTAGGACTTTCAGTACGGACGTGCGAAAATTTTAGCCTATAACCCCCCACTTTTCACTATTCAAATCATACTGTTAAAGTCGTTTAATCACGTCAAAACAAATTCTGTGTATGGATAATTCAGTGTCCCACTTCTTCCGTTTTTTCTACCTCCTATTCCACACTAAGACCCCCCCCCCCCCGAACACGACCCCCCCCCGTACGACCCCCCTCGATAATTTATCGACACGCGCTTGACCCTGCTGCCTGTTCATTACTGTTAATTTTTGATTATACAGAGTCTATGTAAACCTGGAACCCCGAGTTTTCCTGGCGAAATTGAATATATTTCGCGCGAATGAATCACCTCATTCACTAGCAGTAAGTAGTCGTACGGGTAGTGGGATCTATCACTCCTGACCTGTAAAACTCTTCTATTCTGAATGAATGAGAAGCATGGAACCTTCTCCGCAGCGATGACTCCCATAATAGGTGTGCCTCAAGGTGATAGATCAATAGAAAAAACATATTTTTGAGTACATGAGTACTACAGCTGCTAGGAAGAAAAAACTGAAACCATAACCCAGTGCTGCCATAAATCTGCCTTCACAGTACACATTTTTCTAATTTTGCTAATCATATTTATTTTTGCCCTTGTTACGCATCTTTGTTCGCTAGCAGTGTACCCTTGTGTACCGAATGAAAATAAGATAAGATTATCATCAGGGAATAGTAGTAGAAGTTGGGCTCTTGGGATTATCTAAAGAATTCTTAATTCAGAGAGTAATATAGCACTATGCATTGGCTACCTATACATATGCATAGTACCAGTGCTAGGAACTACAAAATTTCGCAGGATTCGCATGAAACATGGGAATTCCGCATAACTTTCCCCATTTCTGTTTCGAAAAACTGTGGACATATTTATGTTTGGCAGACCATTCTCTATATAATCACCCGACTGGATCCCTACAAGTTCCCGGTTCCCATCAATAATTCAGTATTTTCATTAATGGTCTGACCCCGGCCCCTAATTGAGGTCACTAGTGAGAAACGTTCATATATTTGTCCTCAAAATTCATACAACTAAGAAATCCTTTACAAGTGATTTCTTAGGGAATCATGCTGAACATGCTGATAGTAGAGCTGGTTTGAATTGATATCTTGAAAGATTTTCAACAGGAAGTTGCGAAACTTCGACGAGTTTTTACCCAAAGAAGTCGTGCAGTATTCCAAAGAAGTCCTTATTTTTAGAATGTTTTAAGGGAGATGTTCAGGTAATGAGAAGGTTAGAAGTGCTGAATATTGTTTCTGATGCCTTCCGGAAATTGGGTACAAACTTCACTTGGCGAAAACTTTTTCAATCACATTCATCAACTCTTTCATCGAAACAAAACACTTTAAAGTTTCAAGTGAACTGTAAAAATAAATTCACATGCATTTGGAAAGAACATTTCTGGCGCAGGCGCACAGTTTGCAAGCCTTTTCTCCGAAGTTCGAGAATTAAAATGACTGCATGAGTTCCCATAATATCAGTGAGTTAGTATTCCTGATAAGCCACTGTTTTGTGCAGGACAGTACACAAAATGATGTTCGCACTTTTTGGCATTACTATCGCCATTAGAAAAAACACTACCCTTTGATCAGCTTACAATTTTCTGCTAAGTACTCGTCACGCTGCCAATACCAACAAGTTTGTGGGATTCTTCGAAGATGAAGTTATAGGTGAAAGACAAAGTGGACTTGCCAGAGAGTTTTCCAAGTTCACCAACTCCTCACAGGCAAAAAAAAAAGCGAAGGAAATGAAGACTGGGTATTTACGCTACAAAACCAATTTCGCGCAAAACTATCCGATTTTCGCCAATTTATTTCAGGATGTCATATATGAGATATCAGTGGCTGTCATTTTGAATACCTATGAATCTCATTGCTATGAACTCTCATCCGCACTTTTGTTTTTGCTCAAGTGTTGACGTTAGAATACCGTGAAAATTACTTTGGGGCATTCTGTGTATATAAGGATACTCAAATGAGAAAATTCAGTTAACCAATGTGTACAATATTCGCTTTAGCCATAATGATCGTTTCGAGGAAAAAAATTGGAATGCAGCAAATTGTGCAGAAATAGACTAGTGATAACCAGAGACTGAAGCTCTTTGATGCCGCATCTCTAAAAAAGTGAAGATTTATTGTGACGCAGTGATCTCGTCACTTGCCAAGAATCACGATGAACATTGGACCTTGGTTTAAAGAGAACTCTGCTTCGAAACTCTATTCAAATTAGTGAAAACTGAAATAAAACTCAATGTGACATATTGATTGATTGATTGATTGATTCACTCATTCATTCACTAAACTATTTGTTTACTTTTGTGCTCCATAAAACCAACAAAAATTAATGCCGGAAAAAAGGGTGTTCAATTCAGACTGAAAATGTATGAGAAGAATAATAAGCGATCTCCATTATTCATCAGGATGTTCTACTCTTGCAGAAAACGAAAAAGTCCTCTACCCAGATTCTTGTCTCATGCAAGACGCGGTAATGGCGGGCCTAGGCCTATCAGGGAAGGAACGCAAGTTTAACAGAAGACAAATGATGAATTCCCACTTTGATCTAAGGGGGAACCGATGCCAACTTATAATTTTTTGGATTTATGTTTTTTATCTGCCTTCAATCTCTGTGCTCGTCTTCTTCGACGAACTCTACATGTTGTCTGATTCGTTTTTTTCCACTACATCATTTATTTTACGACCTTCTCGTTAACCCCTTCCTAACCTCATCTTGACGATAATGAAAGCCTTGTACCAGCTGCGATTTCAAAAGCTGCAATAATAGGGAACTTACGGTTTTACTGACCATTTGCATTCTCCTCTGCGGTCTTGAACTTTGATGGATATCCCTGCTGTTTACCAACCACACCTTAGCAAACCAGTTCTGGTTCACAAAAAACACTTTACGACCAGAAGTCACCATTTGTACAATAACTTTCCTCGTTGTTGTTGAAGGAGGGTTCCGTCGGATCTCAATCGATCTCAGTAGCATCACTGCCAGACTGTTGTTGCCGGAAGAATTTAGCCGATCCGTTCACAGCTGTCGCAATGCCCTTCAGGTCAATCGCACATTATTACTGTAGTGTGTCATCTGCAGGTGTAGACGAGCATCACTTGGCGGTGTTCCACATGTTGCCGTTTTGACTGTTCCGGCTTGGTCATCCATGAGTGTATATGTACATATGTAGAACATTCCACTAGCCAACACCGGTTACGAAATGAATCACTTGGCATGTCGCGCATGATATCTGAAGCGTTAGGATGTTGCCGCGCTAAGGCGTTGACAAATATAATACGTAACCATTAAAATTCAGAACATCCTCGCACACATTGCGCGGATTTGTCTGAATGGGCGCCGTAAGTGCACTGTTGTCTGCAGTAGTATTCTTGTTGATTTTGATTAATATTTTATGTTACTTGGGAAGGAAGCCAAGACATGCTATACCAAAGATCCCTGGGTCCCATTTCAAACACGTAAAGCAAATGTTCGGTCAAATGTGTTGGGTGCAACTGCGGTTTCTTATCGATGTGAAGTACTGGATGATCTTCAAGGAAGACTGTTACCCACAAAATGAATCTACTTTGTTCTGGGACAGGCTATCACTCGTATTCAAATGATTTTGCAAGGGCCAAGCAACTTTGCCAGTGCTCAAATGTAAAATCACAAAAAATGATGGGAACGATTTGCTTGTGATGTTCAACGTCCATGCAGAAAAGGTTGAAAGTGCCGCTACTGATTTCCTTAACTTTGCGAACAGGAAACTAGCACTTGTTTAGGGTTTCTTTATTTAAATAGCCTAAATCTAAACTAAATCTTCTTTTGGGTCACTATTTTCGTGACATGTCATTACCCCTTTGATGACCTCGGGGTTCATCCGTGGGTTAGGTTGCTACTCACTGTGACCCTTCACTGTTCCACTTTCTACTTCAGATTTTTCTCATCAACGATGAACACATTCACTATTACAGGCCAGGCCAATCAAGGACGGTGATCCAAGCTCTGCGTGGAGACATGTAAAGACCGTAGATGGCGAATTAAGAACTACCACATTTGATGGTTGCCGAACCATAGCAGATCAATGGAATGAGACTGTCAAGTAAGCACTAATCAGTAACCATAAATTATTACTCAAGAGCATACTACCACCACAGGATCGTTTTCGTGAGTCGCGACAAGGTGACGGTCACAACGATATGCCTGGTTCCCTGCAGAACTGCCAGAAATCTTGATTCAGGGTTACTTCTTTTAGGGAGCCTTTGGGAGGAGCCACGTCGTGGGTACGAACTCCCCGCACTACGCACTACTCCGCTGATTACACTTGGAGGGTACCTCCTATATTGCTGGGAAGGCCGCGTTAAGAAATTTTCGAAAGGAGTACGCAATTAAGATGCACCCCCTTCCTGAAAGTGCACCACCTAACAGGTAATGAGGTGCGCTTCCAACAAGAGAATGCATTTTTGCGGAATTCTAGTCCTCCCGCTTTGGACTTACCCAATAACCCCACTGGGTAAGGGTCCCAAGCAGTGTTTTCGGCAGTTCCACGCGGAAGCATGCCCACCGTTGTGATCAGCTTAACGATCTTTTCTGTTAAAAAAATATGCGAATCCATTCCGAGGTGCATTTAAGTAGAAAAAACGAACAATAACGATAGCCTAGCTTCCACTTCGTGATATATCCTTATACGGGAGTCCGGCTAAAAGTAGCATCAGTTATGTTACCTTCCTGTGATTTAACCAACTTCACCTCTTTTAGGAAATACCCAACACGTGACTGCTTCGGTACACGGGAGGTTTTGTCGATTCACAAAGAGAAACAGAAGAGCGGCAAGATTTTTGAAAAGGTAAGAGCCATATGGAAGCCGTTTTGAATAAGTATGATGGAAACATGAGCGGAGTTTGATTCAAAACGGTCTTTTGATAGGATCGAGTAGCGCCAGTGTAATTATTCCATTACAGAATACATTTAAGAGAAATACCATAGCCGACACGAATGTCTCACTGCACACACCTTCGAAATAAATAGTGGTTCTTGAAAAATGGAATAAACCGCATTCTTGGTTAGTCCCAGGATTGATCTTTGTCTGTTGTTTGGGCAATTTTTTGAAGATCTCTAGGAGTGCACCTACGTGGAATTTTTCTCGGCCTCAACTCTATGCAACTTTTTACTAACCCTCTTCAGATATAATTTCGGAGGAATAGTTTAGCAAAGCAATCAAGATTTGTTAATCAAATTCGCTTCACATTAGGGTACGATACTGCGCAAAGACTTTGTAAAAGCGACACTATGCCCGCAGATGTCACCGTCGCACATCATCGCTTTTCAAAAATTTGCTAAATGATGACTAAATTAAGAAATTCTGGTACCATAAGCTAGCCCACACCTGATATATAGACGTGTTACACGCATTCATAATGCCGAAAATGTACATTCTCGGGGCAGCCGCTGTTAATTATTCCTTAGACACATTCTAGGACACGAAAACGAGGATAATCCTCACGAAATCCGGAAATCTTAGTTTTTATTGCCAGTTCAACATGCCATGTGGTTAGTACAGCAACCACTCTTAAAAATCGGTTAAAAAGGAAAACAGATGAAATCCACTGTCTGGAAATCCTTCATTCTCCTCCTCACTGCATTGCTTCACATCGTTCGATTTGCAACGATTAGATATATTAGAAAGGACTACACTCAATCCCCTAGTTCACTTGGAAAGAATCTATACTAGTTGCGGCACCGAGCCGCCGAGTTAACTGTGACCTAGGGATATTTGCTCCTCCAGGTGGCAAAATCTGTTTCCTGGTTTTTCAAAATAGTTTTCGCATTTCCTAACACCCCGCTTCTTTGTTCTAACGAATGGTGTCAAATTTACTGGGATATGCGCCACTCAAATTTTCGAGCTGAGCTCTGCCCACCCTCACCACAGCCAGCTATTCTCGCTAAAGTCCGCTGGGCATCTCACACCACAGCGACGAACATCCTATGGTATCTTTGCGCCATGAGTGCTTCAGTTGTAGATTCAAAAACAGCAAAACAGCAAAGAACTAGCACAATACAGGGAATGTTAGAGAGGAACATAGAGAATCAGAATTAGAAAGTGCGATTCAGTAGTAGGCAATTAAGAAGGAAAGCATTAAATGTGGCACTGGACTGTTCTAATGACTCGTGGTAATTCCACTGAATGATCATGAACTGTCGACCTGAATTCCTTATTTTTCAAGTTTCTAGGGATTGCGTGGGCAAGTTTTGGACGTTGGAGTCTGAAGAATTCCTCAACTACTGTTAGTTTCCTGAAATTTTACACGCTCCATGGGTTAACAATAGAGATTCTGAAACTTTCCTCACACCGTCCTTTGCCTAAGAAACGCGATTTTGAAATTTTCCATACCAGTGTGGGGAAAATTTAGTTAGAAAAGCTCTTACTCGTAAAATTTTCTGACAGCAAGCTCTAAAAAACTGAAAAAAAAAACGGATTTTACATCAGATTCTCTTGATAAAATAAGATTTTCTTAGTTTTCTATCAAGTTTCCTCTTCTCAATATTTCCTTCAGCTTTTGAAATGTAGTCGCATCCATGAGCTGCTAAAGTACCTCAGGGCGCATCACTTTATGGCGAGGTCCAGCGATCCATCGATCGAGAGATACCGAGGCCACGATAGTAGCCTGCCAGGGATGTGGATTGGACTCGGAAGAAAAGATGAAGGAAATAAATTATAATGGATTTATTGGCAATGAATTGATAGTCTCTGGATGAAAGGAGTGGAAGCTTCAGAAGATCCACTGGGAAAAGTGAAAACTTCTGAAGAAGTTCACAAAACTGCGAACTTGTCGAGATCCCATGTTCCCACGAGATCCCAGCATGTTTTCGCAACAGACCAAAAACTCGCAAAACTTCACTAATCGTGTCTTCAGAAAGCTGAACTGTGAAGATAATGGTTGAAATCGACGACATTGTGATCATAGTTCTTAAGCTGCACTCAGAGTTTGCCGCCGGGCGAGTCGCCCATGTCGAAACATACCGGGCTGCTACGCAGCGCGAGCTCGCCGTGGCAAAACTCGCCAGGGGGGTCACTCAGAGTATTTTGCCGCTGCGAGCTCGCAGCGAGCCCGCCCAGCGAGCGGCAACAAGGAATGCCTCGGACCATCTTTGTCGCGCGCGGCAAAACTCGCCGATGGTATTTTTCTTCGTAGTTTCGCCAACCTTTTGAACAAATTGCACTTCTCCAATGACGAAGATTTAGTTATGTTTGTTTATTTTTAGCGCTTCTCACTTGACGTTTTCGGTGGGTGCCTACTTGTAAACTAGAACATTTGATGTGGTATCGTTTATGTTGGGGCGCGTGTGGCGCAGTGGTAAGAGGCTCGCTGCGCACGCACATGATCGATGGTTCGATTCCGCCCGAGGCCAACCAAGCCTTTCATCCCTCCGGGGTCGGTAAATTGGTACCAGAGGAGTCTGGGAGGATGAAGCACTGACTTGATACATCGGATGCCCCCCGCAAGTCATTGTACAGGGCACATATGCATTCAACGCCTCTACGATGTTCAGAAGAAGTCGAATGCGTGGCGCATCCCTCGTGACGGGATTGATTAACGCCGACCACTTTATCCTTATTATTATCGTTTGTGTTATTTTTTATATTCCTGGAATATTAGTCATAGATGACGACGATATAGCGGAGTTAGTCCTAGTATGCCTTCTGGAGGTGGTAGCCAGGAACAGTAGGGATTAATGAGGCACACGTTCCCTACCTGGACACCAGGTTCAGATTACTAATTCATAGAATACACAGAAGAGGCGTTCCTCGTTCGTATCGTTCAGTTCTAACAAGGAATTCTATAGAAATTCAAAAGAAGTGGAAGAATTACTGTAGATGTAGAAAAGATGCCCTAGTGCTAACCGCCGCGCTCCTGCTCAACTCTAAGTATCCCTAACGTCTCTGAGAGGCAAAAGCTTGCCACCCCCCCCTCCCCCCCTCTTGCCGCCCGGAGAGAACTCGCCCGGCGGCAAAACTCTGAGTGGGGCTTTAGAAAATTCTGGAATAGTCGTATGAGGTACCCTTCTCGTGCTAACCTTGTCCTGATTCTGAAAAATGAATTTATAGTGCAGTATTATCACTTTTTTTTTAGAAATTCCAGGAAAAACATCTGCGGTTATAATTAGAAGAGTCTCGATGAGCCGAATCTCTTTGATTGTATTCGCAAGTGATTGTGCTTGATGATCATCAAAAATTTTCACCTTTTTCAAATTTCAAGCATACCACTCGATAGATTGGATCATCCTGATTACCACTATCTGCTAAATTCTGAAAATGGTCAAGATTGGAGGCAATTATGGAGAAGCGACGAAATAAAGGCGAGATTGCAGGCATCGCGCAGTTTCATCAAGCGACACTGCTGGTATTATACATGACTTATCTCTAAAAGATAACAAAAACGTGAAGAATACTGCAACTGAAAAAAAACGCGCAGGGGCTTATGTTAACGCCTAGTTAGCTTCACTCTGCACACGTCGTCTTGCATTTCAATTTTAGGGTCAAAAACTGTCCAATCCCAAAATCGTCCTTTCAATTCCGATATTTCATTTTCCTTCCCCTGTATTGTGCTAGTTCCGGTGCTGTTTTTGAATCTACAACTGAAGCACTCATGGCGCAAAGATACCATAGGATGTTCGTCGCTGTGGTGTGAGATGCCCAGCGGACTTTGGCCAGATCGCAAGAATAGCTGGCTGTGGTGAGGGGTGTGCAGAGCTCAGCTCGAAAATTTGACCGGCGCAGATCCCAATAAATTTGACACCATTCGTTAGAACAAACTATCGCGAAGAAGCGGGTGTGTTAGAAAATGCGAAAACTACTTTGAAAGACTAGGAAGCCGATTTTGGAACTTGTAGGAGCAAACATCCCTAGGTCACAGTTAACTCGGCGACTCGGTGCCGCAACTAATATAAATTCTAGGCGCTTTCCTAGTGAACTAGGGGATTGAGTGTAGGCCTTTCTAATAGATTTCATCGTTGCAAATCGAACGATGTGAAGCAATGCAGTGAAGAGCAGAATGAAGGATTTCCAGACAGTGGATTTCATCTGTTCTCCTTTTTAACCGATTTTTAAGAGTGGTTGCTGTACTAACTACATGGCATGTTGAACTGGCAATAAAAACTAAGACTTCCGGATTTCGTGAGGATTATCCTCGTTTTCGTGTCCTAGAATGTGTCTAAGGAATAATTAACAGCGGCTGCCCCGAGAATGTACATTTTCGGCATTATGAATGCGTGTAACACGTCTATATAACAGGTGTGGTGTATATATTTGGGATAAGCCCATCGAGAGCTACCTTATGGTACCAGAATTTCTTAATTTAGTCATCATTTAGCAAATTTTTGAAAAGCGATGATGTGCGACGGTGACATCTGCGGGCATACTGTCGTTTTTACAAAGTCTGTAAGCAGCAATAAATAGTAAATTGGAGATGCGCGCTTTCTGAAACAGCTGTTTATGGCGCATCGTCTAATGTGCATATTATCCAGCGTAACATTTCCGCAGATCAGATAAAGAATTGAAAGGGTATTTGCCGTGTCCATGCAATATTCGAATTCTTGAAAAATGATTCCAGACTTGCGTAACTAAACCGAAGTTGTTGGTGCGATCCAGCGGTTGACCTCTTCTTCACAACTGGAGTCAAAAATCATCCGTATGGCCGCCTCATGGGCTAGGCTGGCCACAGTTTGGCAACCATTTTTCTCGTAAACACTACCTACTTTGGTAGATGACAAGAACAAAAACTGCAAGGAGCCAAAAGCTACGTGAGCCACCATTTCTGGTAATGGCGCAGCGACATCTTGCAAAAAGTGCGTCCAAGTCAATCAAATCTTTTTTTTAGCAAAAATCAGCTTTATTTTAGCAACATTCCAAAATTGAACCCACAGGGTGCACGGGATGGTAATACACGAATTTTTCTGAAGTGATTTGTCCAGGAATAGAGAAGGGATAGACACATACAGTACCGCCCATAATTTTTGCGAAAAAAAAAACGGGTGACGGCGGATTAGTCGTTAACGAACCGTCGCAGTACTGTAAATCCTTTGAAGATGAAGCTTTTTTAAATCTGAGCACATTTTCGGACTCCTAATCGAAATTGGAATTGAACAGTATATAAAATTACTTGAACTTTGATTTCAAAACATTTGTTTTTTCAAAAATTTGAAAATTTTTCAAAATTTCAGCAATCAGGTCAACATCTGAAAAAACGTTGAAAACAGAGAAAACATTTAAGGAATGAGGCTTCTGAACACGATCATTGGATTTCGCTCAATTCTCGGTTTTTAATGTTTTTTTTTAGATTTTGACCTGATTGCTGAAATTTTGAAAGTTTTCAAATTTTTGAAAAAGTAAATGTTTTGAAGTCAAAGTCCAAGTAATTTTATATACTGTTCAATTCCAATCTCAATGAGAAGTCCGAAGATGTGCTCAGATTTAGAAAAGCTTCATTTTGAAAGGAGTTACAGTACTACGACGGTTTGTTAACGATTAATCCGTCGCCACTCGTTTTTTCCGCAAAAATTATGGGCGGTATTGCATGTACGGACTGCTGCCTAATTATGAGGGAGGGAGGGGGTTGGTGGGTGTTGGAAGAAACAAATTGGATGGATGTATTTTTTTCTGCAAGCTTTCGCTAAGCTCAGGAAAGGCAGTTGATTCACAAGGTAGGCGAGATGCAAGGAACGGGTGCATAACTTTTCTCTATGTAGGCCATGAGCGTAAGCCTCTGCTTTCTGTATCTCACACACTCACGCAGATGGGTGTATAATTTTTCTTCGAGCATTCGTCTATCTTAGCAAAGGAGGAAGTTCACGGCGTGGGTGTGATAAATGGTGGTTTTAGAATGGCTTTTCCTTTGCGCTTTGCCTGAGCTTAAGGAAGAGAGGAGATTCACGTAGTGGGTTAGTGGTTGAGGTACATGATGGGTGAGAGTAATATTTCCTGTAAGCATTTGGGAAAGAGAGAATATTCATGATGTGATGTACAAGGGGCAAGAGCATAGCTCTTTTCTAAGCCTTTTCTTAAGTTCAGCGAAGGGAGGGGCTGCGAGATGAGTGAGATGCATGGTGCGTGAGAATGAAATTCTCTTCACGCTTTGATCGGAGCTCAAGGAAGAGAGGATATCCATGATATAGGTTATATACATGGGGCAGGTATTTACAGATTTCACCAAGCCTTTGCGAAGGAGAATCCCATGGAATTTCCAGATTTCCACAGTTTCCTCAAATTTTTCCCAGCATTTTCACTTGTAACTCACCGAACTTTCCAAGAATTTGTAAGAAAACCAGACATATCCATAGAGAGTCGCGGATGATCATGGCGTTCCACTCAGTAGCACAACCTGCCAGCATAAGGGCGCTAGTCATGTAGCGATTTCACATTTCAGCAACTCGATCTTGCCCAAATTCAAAAGTCCCTTAGGATTCGAACGGTCAACCCTCGAGGTCCGTCGTCACCCCCGCCATGATAAACTTCAGATGCCGTCGAAAATTGAAGGCCCTATCAGGATTCGTGATATCAACCTCCCTCCCGCAACGGAACCACTGACGAAAGTGAAATTTGCAACACAGATCCGTCACACCCTCCAACGTCCCCGTCTATCTGGAAAACCCCACCCGCCTCGAAGACCCCAATCGAGAAACGTTAGGGCTGCCCTCACTGTCGGCCAGATCATTGCGGACGGCTTAGAATGAAGATGGAATAACTGATGTGCGCTGATGCGCTCCAAACCAAGTGTACGGTAACGCTTTGTGCAATCGGCTCACTATCCAAGCGCTCACAGGAAAAATCCTTCAGTGATGAAAAGGGGAGTGGTAACTCCGCCACTTCGTGTACCCCGATTGAAGAATAGAAATACCAAGAATATTAGCTCTTGCATTAAATAATTAATAATAAGTATTCAAAAAGCAGTAATAAAAGTAAATTTTAAAAAACTGCACAAAATTCTTGTCCATTTTATGGAGTAATTCCAAAAATTCTGAGACCCAGAGGAGGAGGTTATTACTGTTGATGAGGCCTATCGGGGATCAGAGCATTAGTATCCAACTGGCGAGATTCTGGTCAAATCAAAGGAGCAAAGCGTTGGTAACATGTACATAGTAACTGACAATATTTCTGTGATAGTGTGCATAGCAAAGGTGTACTTCGTATCACTTCACTCATACACCTTATAAAAGAAGTCGATTAAGATGCGATGTTGCCATACAAATCACATAAAATCAATTGCAGTGGGAAATGGGAGAGTATCACTGGCGATCTTTCAAAGAAGTTGACAGGAGAACGAACCTTGTCGCATCTGGTCTATCCTTTTTGGGTCTCAAGGTAAGCCTGTACTTCTTTAAAGAGCTAAATAACTGGGAACCTTTAGAGATTTCCTCGAAAAAAAAAACGTATTTAGCCTAGAAAGTGTGCACTGTGACATTTTAGAAGAATGACAATGTCGTAATTTTCGCCGAAACGAGAGAGGAATGGATGACAACAGCTATTGGTTGCTTCAAAAGTTGTTTCCCTGGTATGTTCACCAGGCACATTCATGCTTTTTCCTTCGAAGATGATATAAAAGTCTGTTTCTAGTTGTGACGGTGTACGCAACATTGGGAGAGGAAGCGGTAGAATTCGCCATCAATGAAGTCGGCGCAAAAACGGTGTTCACTTCGGAGAATCTGCTCCCCAAGGTCTGCTGAACCAACAAACTTTTTGTCACTTCTTCCAGCAGTTGCTTTCCATGCTGAGTTATTTAGATCACCTACATAGTATCAAAGTGTACATGTATAGCAGCGGCGGACGCAGAAAGTGGGCGGGAGGGGGGGGGGGGGGCGTGGAAAAAAATGGGATCTCCGCCGCTTTGGGGACCCATATGGGAAATGAAATTAATAAAAATATTTATTATAATAATCAATAATAAATAAAAATTATATTAAAAATAATAATAAAAACAAACAATTAAAAATAAACTAATAGGAAATTTTTATTTGTATTGTAAAGTAATTTGGAAAATTTGGCGACCCATTCTGGGGGGGCCGCCCCCCCCCCGCTCCTGCATCCGCCACTGATATATAGGTATTGTACTGTATCAACGTGCTTTGGCGACTATGTATTCCTGACCGGGAAAAGGTCTCTGCAGGCAAGTGGCAAAGTACGTGTGACCCTCAGAGAGCAATACACATTATACATTAATCCAGTGAGCAGGAAAGAGTTATAATTTTGTACATCTGGCAATAATTTGCGAAATTCTATAGCAGAATCTAGCATACAACCAGTATACATCGTAACTGCAGGTCCAAAAGGCGATCGAGGATGGAGTTCACGTGGAGACAGTGATCTACTTTGAAAGTCCGGATCCAGAGAGTTCACAGAAGTACGAGAATGAAAACGCGCAAATCATTTCGTTCACCCAACTTCTGAATATGGGAAAACGTAAGTTGAGCGGCTGTTCTGTAGTTATTTGTCATTCAGTTCAAGTCAATTATTGCTTCGGATTTTGTTGTTATCCTCAGAGGAAAGTAGTTGTTCTCGTCTGCTAGCTTTTTACTAGGTGAAGATGTTTATAGTCTAAAAACGTAGTATCTGTGTTTCTTGCCCGTTGCATGACTTCACAAGGGTGTCTACTCGTGGTTTTGAAAATTGGGGAAGCCATCAAGGCAGCTGCGTTCTTGGGTGTGCGCAAAGTTTTAATTGCATTTACTTTTTTCGGAAATCCATAGATAGCTACAAATCACTGGGTGCGCGGCGGTTGATCCGGTTCGGATTTTCGCACCTCTTCCTCCCTCTTATAATTATCACCTGAGGATGTCGCTTAGAGGTGCTAGAAATGGGTTTAGAGATCCGATCGGATCAACAGCGGCACAGCTAAAACTGATCGGTTGCGGCGTTGCTAGTCTAGGTTTGTGGACGGGTTGTCCGTAGATTACTTTTACATCGCTTCATGCAGTTATGAGCTGAGACCAAAGGTGTATGTAGGCAGAATGATTGAAATGCCTCATGTACCTACTTAAAATAAAAGGATTGGCAGTACTCCAAGCGTTGCTAGAGCATTCACTCTTGATTGGAACATTCCTATTGAAAATTTGAAGAGAAAGGACAGTAGAGCTTCGAGTCTACATGACTTTCATCTGATGTTGATGAAGCGCTGATTTTTTGCTTCTGAGAAAGCGCGACCCAGTACGAATTAAGTCTCCAGAACTTTAAATGATCACTCGAGACTTACTACTTTTGACTTCTTCTCGGTGTTCATTCTTCAACTTCAACTACTCCCTGCCTATCCTTACTTTTTAGCCAGTGCTATTTTTACCGATCATGGCATCTTATAATTAGGAGCTCGGAGAGCGAAAACTACGGAAGCCTCTTACCGCAGTTGTATGCTCAGAAAAACGGCTACCCCCAAGCTATTTAAGCATACTGGATGTAGCACAACTCGTCCACAAATCCGCGTCTGCGACATAATTATTGGTCACTGATAGCTCTGGCGCTGTTGATCCGATTGGATTTTTTGTCTTCCTTCTCACACCTTTAATTGAATGTCCTCAAGTGGTAATTAGCAGTGGGAGGAAGTAGTGCGAAAATTCAATCGGATCAACCGCTTGTTCCCCCAAATCACTAGCATTAAGCCTAGAATTGAGCTGTTCAAACCGATTCGTCCACACTTCTGAGCTGTAATAATGCTAACACAAGAAGGAAACGTGGACGTTTTTGCGTCACACACCCAAGAGCCCAGGGCATAACAGACGTACAAACGTCTGATGTAGTTCCGTTTTTATTTCAATGAGAAAAAATAACTCTTTCCTGATTTCTCCGTTTCTAACGCGTGTTTCATCCAAAAGTCCTTTGGTAGAGCCTAAACATTAAGTTTTGCTATATCTTTTTTTTTTCTCTAAGGCATGCTGCTACCAGATGCGGACATTTCGAGCGTTTTTTCCTAATCATTGCGTTTGAAAGGTGGACGATTCGTGATATTTACGCTGTTGTTATTGACGTCCATTAAGTCGAAATCCTGATTTGGGGCACTGGGTTTCTCATCGTTTTCATTTGTGAGAACACAATTTAGTGTGAGCGAGATTCGGTCCTCCGAGCCACTGCGCATCAGAAAGTGCTAGAAGAGCGGTATCTCACATTGTAACATAACTACAAGAAGCGAGCGCTCTCGGTCAGAATGGTTGACACTGCTGTCAATGCCAAAGTAGAGCTTGTCTGCAAAGAAACCACGGCTTCACTGAGATGCCTATAAGTGCTATTTTTGTTTAGTTTCCGAATCGGAGATTTCACAGACTGTCCGAATAGGCGGGTTGGGTAATAAATTCGTGCGGTGTTTTTTTCATCCTAATTTTTTACCTGGAATTGAACTTTGTTCGCTTGCGTTTCAGCACCATTTTGTAGCTCTTTGTTTTCTTTTTACAAATATTCTAACTGATTTCCTGAATTCCCGCCATACTTCATTTTCTATCGCCTGAGGTGTGAAGCTCCAGTTCAACCAGGACGAAAGCTCCGACAATATCTACTGTTCCACTATTATCATGGAGCTGATGCAGCTTAACAGGCAACATATATCAGCGACATCCAGAGAGGATCAAATAGTTCTAAAAGGACGGTGAAAAAATGAATTCTCTCCTCAGTGAGGTTAATTTTAGCCTGGAGGATGTCTCCATCTTGAGTATAGAGTTTCAGGAACAACGAGACATCTATGCACTACGTTTTGCTTTAGATGTGGCGGCGGGGCGTTTGGGCTCAGCTAAAAAAGGTGTGAATATCCACGTGGCTAACGATGCCCCGCGGATATTCACACCTTGCGCATCCACCACGTGACAGCCGTGCAGGCTCAAGCAAAGGGGCGTGGTCGCAACGCGTTCGACCGAAGGCCTCTACCACGAGCGCGATCGAGGTTCACCGCGCGGCGGGAAACTCGGACAACGGCGCCGCACGCGGCCGCGGCTCTGGATGGGTGGGTGCAGCAACGTGGAATAACTGTCCATTTCAAGTGATACACAAATAATCAGCCTTGAATTCGCATAGCATCAGGCACATGCCGAAATCCTACCTAGATTATGAAATATCCATGTCTCTGTTTTACAAAACTTGAAAGGAATGATAACCTGTTTCACGTGAAACCTGGCATTATACCTGGCAACTCTATTTGTTAGTGTAGGAATGAAACGCATCTGTAGTATGTTTGGAACCGAATGAAAATCGAATAACACAGTTCATTCAACTATAGTTTGTTCAGTTGAGAGCCACCATCCGAAAAGTTGCAAAGTTGAGAAGAATTTAAGTACCAAAACCTTGTGGTCATCCATCTTCTCTCTCGCCCCCCCCCCCCCCTCTTCGGCATGAAATTATAGCAGTGATGGAGATAAGAATTTGGGGAGAGAGAATCACTGGAGTGAATTGTAGTAGCGAAATGAAATAATATTTAGGTGACAAGAAGATAGTACAATATGATGACAAAACGACAGTATGCATAAACTACATAAACAGGCATATGAACTACACCAAACTGATTCTGAGTTTTCAAGTCTGTAATTTAAATAAGATTTAAATAAAAATGTGATTTGAATTTAAAAAAACCGCTGATTTCAGGAACTATAACCTACACATAGGGGTTATTTGCTGATTACGGATCTGACAGCTATTCTGTATCAAAATGCCATTTTTGAAGCGTTCCAAGCGTGTATGTGATTTTCAGAATCTTCTGAAACATTGTAAGCTAAGGTTATTTGACGTTTTTATCTCGAATACGTTTTGTATCGTGATGATCTTTTCTAACAACTGAAAAGCATGGTGGGTGTAGTTTCTTTTCTAAAACTACTTCACTTATACTTATAAAGTAAAGTTGAAATTTCGAAACTATAAAGGAATCCTCTGGATGACAAAGCTTGCTTCTAAAAAGAGTGTTGAGCTCTTTCTCTGTGTGCAGAAACCTTTTCAAAAAGATCCCGACGCACACAAAAACTTTTTTTACGATTCTCTGCTCTCTATTTTGTCACAAGAAAAATATATGAAAAAATAAAATGTTTCCTGTGGGGGAACAATTTTATGTAACAATTGAGATTCTTTATGAATACATATTACTAAATACAAGTTCGTCCCACATTTCTTGCTCAGAGTCCGCAGTCCATTTCACTGTTGCATTCTTAGTTTTGGAAAATCAATGCTAACAAAACAGGGAGAGAGTGGCGATCTGACGGCATTGTATCCTAGAGGTACGCCTGCAGGCACAGCATGTACCTGCGGGGCTTTTCTTACACCTCATCTGGCGATGGATTCATGATCGATTGCGTTGGAGAAAATGCAAATGTAAATGGAGAACAAGAAATTCTAGAAAAATCCTACAAAGCATCCTATGTAGTGATGAGCTTCGCTGGCTTAATGTTCAATTTCTTAAAACCGTCGAACTTTTTTAAAATTTGAATTGCGGTTTTATTTGAACTTTCTTGGACATCACTCCTCAACTTCTCGACTTCTGCTTCCCCCTTAAACTCTTCATATGGGCTCGGTATGTGGGCTTGCGGCGTGGATGCTATCCGCTGCAGCAAACACGCGAAATCTCCGGTCAGATGCGTTTCATTCGTACACTAACAAATAGAGTTGCCAGGTATAATGCCAGGTTTCACGTGGAACAGGTTATCATTCCTTTCAAGTTTCGTAAAACAGAGACATGGATATTTCATAATCTAGGTAGGATTTCGGCATGTGCCTGATGCTATGCGAATTCAAGGCTGATTATTTGTGTATCACTTGAAATGGATAGTTATTCCACGTTGCTGCACCCATCCAGAGCCGCGGCCGCGCGCGGCGCCGTTGTCCGAGTTTCCCGCCGCGCGGCGAGCCTCGATCGCGCTCGTGGTAGGGGCTTTCGGTCGAACGCGTTGCGACCACGCCCCTTTGCTTGAGCCTGCACGGCTGTCACTTGGTGGATGCGCAAGGTGTGAATATCCGCGAGGCGTCATTAGCCACGCGGATATTCACACCTTTTTTAGCTGAGCCCAAACGCGCGCCCTCCTTAGATGTAAAGAAGAACCACCAATAATGTTTAATCTCAACAACATCTAAGTTCAACTAATTCAGTTCGTAAAAAAAATACAATGCCCCTGAAAAACCGCACGAACTTATTGCCCATCCCATCATATTTGGGACCGAAAAGAACCCACTGATTTTCTTTAGTTAACAATTTAGAAAACAATTTAAGCATCCGAATGTTTGAGAACGAGAAAGTCATAAAGCTATTCTTCTCTTTTGTACAGCAATACATTGGTCTCTAATGTTGGAACATTCGAATTTTTTATTTGTTCGAATTATTCGATATTCGGAAGCAAAAATATTCGACTTTAAATAAATGTGTGATTCGAATATCACAGCAAAGGAGATCGATGGAGTGCTGTACAATTGAGAAAAATGGCTTCAGGGCTTGCTCATTCTCGATTGTTTGGATGTTTAAATTGTTAATTAAACTAACAAAATTATTCGGTTTTTATTCGGTCCCAAGTAGAGTATGTGTGTACATAGTGTCCCTGTGAAGCATCACATCACTGTTCCACCCCTGTTACCGATAATTCGTAGAACTTGTGCATTGAGAGTCACTGGAATCGCACTATACTACTTCTTTCTCCTTATTGGCTAACTTGGTCGACTGTTTGGCACTGAGTGGAGTTTGAGCTCTCGTAAAATAACAGCGGATTTTCAGCTGATCCCGTCCCAACAAAATGCTCTCCCCAAGATTTGGCCGTGATTATGTATACTTCTGGTACAACTGGAAATCCGAAAGGGGTCATGATCGCGCATGAAAACGTCGTGGCGGCTTCTGCTGGACAGGGAGACGTCATTCCAATACGGTGAGTAATGTACAGAAGACGTCAAATGTAGTAGAGACATGCGCTTATCATTTTAGTGAAGATGACACCTACATAGGATATCTTCCTCTGGCTCATATCCTAGAGGTGTGCGGAGAGTTAGTGACGCTCACGAAGGTACTGCTATTTCACTATGGGAGGAGCATTGACGCCTCAATGACTGTCCTCATTTAGGGAGTTCGCGTAGGATATTCTTCTGCCCAAACATTGTTTGACCGAGCGCCCAAAATTAAGAAGGGTTGCCGTGGCGACTGTTACGCACTGAAACCAACACTGATGGCCTGTGTGCCCGTGAGTTTTGTACCACCTTTAGGTTTAGTTCGTTTATTGTAAAGTTTGAATGGGTCGTATAGGAAACTTTACGAACTCGTGCACATTAACCAGAGGGCACGAATTATTCACATCCCTCGGTGTGGTAACCATAAAAATTATATATGTAGAAGCTTTGTAATGCATTTTTTAAAATTTTGTTTCCAAATCCACCTACATGCGCTGACACTGGACGGAATGTGTTCTCTATTGATTAGATGTATATATGTATTATTATTATATTATGTATTATTATATAATATGTATTATTATTATTATTATATTGTATTATATCCTTATGTATTGCTTTCCAACAGCTAGTACGCTGGAGGCAATTTTAGGAGAGATACAAACTCTATACGAGAGTAGGAATTGATCTAGCGCACAATATTACGTTCAGGGACAGAAGCGTTATAAGAACATGTGAAGTTCATTTCAAAAAGAAATTTGTACAGCGTATTTTGCCGATAGCCAGCGTTAACGTCCCTGGATGCTCTCAATATTGAAAAAGTTCGACTTTCTTCGAATTTTAGGATCAGCAATGTGCTCTGGAGAAGTGCTTTGGCGTGAACTAATCTAGTTGCTTATTTTGACCAGCCTTTTCTCGTCCTCGTCAGTGCTGATTTCTTCTTAGAGCCTAAAGACCACGGAATTACGCCCAAGCATACCCTCAGAACGGACTTGGCCTGTTTTTTTTAACGCTGCAATAAAAAGGCGGAAAACTAATTCGGCCAAATCCAGTGTTGTTGAAATTCAAGTGAGATTTGTCTGGGGATTTTGAGGGGAATCGCGTTCTGAAAACAAAAGGGTTTTGATGACATTGGAAGGGCAGTTCTGCTGACAACGTTAACAATGGAAAGGTACTTTATCAGTATCGCCTTTCGTAACGAGGTGTATACATAATGCTTTGCACGGCTCGCGACGCTGATTTCAAATTTGTTTCCGACTGATCCTGAATTTGCACCTGTCAGAAGTTACAGCCCTTCTTCATCCGGCAAAACGCTCATCTGAGGTCTCATCTATAATCATGCAAAATGCGCATAGTCATTGACTAGGTGAATTGTGGTGCAACTGTAAATTTCTCGCTCTCCAGGATTTACATGGCAAGTTCAGCTCCCGTCACAACCTGCTGTTTTGCATTTCATCTCCACCTACTGTCTCTTCTATGCTGCTTTGTAGGGTTTTCTACTCAGAAGTAGATCTTTTGAAGGCGCAATCCTGCTATTTATGTCTCAAAATTTCAAAAGAGTAATTCTTGCTCAAACTTTGCCCAAAGGGTTATTTGAGGTGATGAACACGAATATCATATCTGATTTGTACTATAACACTATTTTTGTAGGGTTGCGGTTCGTATACTGTAGATGACATATCCCACAGAATTCTCTCAGATCTTGCATAGTTAGGTTGTTGTAGAGGGTGATCACGATCATCCACATTATTTTGCATGAGAACTGGGTTTTCTCTCCTAAATCAGCATTTCCTCTCAAGTTCCTGCCCTATGCCTTCCGTATCACTTTAAAAATGGGGTTACGGTACAAAATGGATGCGATATTCGTGTTCAGCACCTAAAATAATCTATCTATGCGAAGTTTGAGATGATTCCGTGAAACACCATACCTACCATATACCAACAGTAAAAATAGAGTTAGTACAAAAGCATATGATATTCGAGCTCAGCACCACAAATAACCTTCCAGGCGAAGTTTGGGCGGAAATTAACCCTTCGGAATTTTTTTTTGGTGGGGAAGGGGTTGGGGTACTAGAAGGATAGCGCCTTCAAAAGATCTATTTATGTATTTTGTCCAATAAACTGCACAGAATAGGTTTTCAAAAAAAAACAGTAGAAGGAAGGAAAATGCGGAACAGCAAGTGGCGACGGGAGCTGAACTTGTGATGTGAATCTTGGAGAGCGAGAGACTTACCGTTGCACCACGACCCATCTAGTCAACGACTTTATGCACTCTATATGAGCAATTTGCCGTACAAGGAGGGGCTGTATCTCCTGACAGGGGCAAATTTAGGAGCAGACGGAAACAAATTTGATCTCAGCGCCATGACCAGCGTAAGGCAATATACAGGGTGGTCCGCGTGAAGTGTGACAAGAAGAACTACCCACAACTCCGCTCAAATCAATTAGAAGTCAGTTTTTACATTTAGAGAAAAAATTCTACATAAGATTTCATCCATCTCTTTCGAAGCTACAGTCTTTGGAAGCCTCCAATTCCTCCCAGAAATTTTTGAGGATGCACGCGATCATTTTCGGCGAGATTTCGTCCCATGCCTTCACAAGAGTTGCCTTCAGCGAATCCGGTGACTTAGGTCTGAAAGAGCAGGCTTTTTGCTCCAGGATGACCAGATAGCAAAATCCAGATGATGAGATCGGGTGAGTTTGATGGCCAAAAATCCATCGTCCAGGAACACAGAAGAGTGGTCCCACACCATAGAAGTTTCTTCTCCGTGCCGTCTAGTGCCCAATCTTGCTGGAAGGTATATCCAATGCCCTTAGCATTTTCTCTGGTCAAAGGTACCATTGCATCCCGAAGGATTTGATTTCGATACAGTTAGGCATCATCAGCTTGTTTTTGTTCAACAAGGAATTTTAATTCCTTGTTGAAAAAAAAAACAAGCTTGGTCTTGCTTAGGCCCGATATTCCAGCCCACACTATCGCGGACTGTGAAAAATAAACATCCTCTCGTCTGTGAAGAGAATCTGGTCAAGCTCTTCACCGCGCGCAAAGGTCACCATGTTTCTGCATTTTTCCAGTCTTGACGCATCTATTTCGTCGGTAAAGCTTTGCCCTTCGGCGAATTTGTAAGGATAGAACTCTAAATCATCTCTGGTCAGTCTTTGCGTGGTTGAACAGCTTACTTTGTGTTCCTCAGCCAATTGTCCAATGCTCATTTCGGCATTTCTGCGAAGTTTGTCTTTGACGATCATTCGAAGGGCAGGTAGTTCGTTCAGGTCCTCCTTTCGGACGATTTTCAATCCGTCTGGCATCCTCAAATGCTTTCTGACGCGATGCGCTTGCTCCCAATGCAGTTTGAGCGTCTTTGAAATCTTGGAAACTGACCACACGCGTTTGTACATGGCGACTGCTGCTGAACGATCCCCAAGTGATGCCATCTTTATGCAAAAACAGAGAAAAAGACTGGGCGCAATAGGACTAGAAAATGCGGAGGAAACGAATAACAGCATAAAAAGCACAAAAAAAGCGGAAGAAAATGTCCGAAAATTGATTTTCGTTGGACCACCCTGTACACTTCGCTACGAAAGGGGATACTGATGAAGTATTCTTCCCTTTGCAAGATCTGACTTTATTCTTCATTCAAGGCTATCATGGACCGCATTTACAAAGCAGTGATCGACGAAGTGAACTCGAACACACCTCTTTTCCGTGAGATGTTCAAAGCCTGTTATGAGAGGAAACGAGCCAGATATGAAGAAGGATACTCTAGTTTCATACTCAACAAGTAAGTGCACTTCAAAAATCTCGAAGGTTTCCTGCAAGCAATTGTCCGTTTAGGCTTGTATTCAACCGAATTGGAAAACTTCTTGGTGGGAACATTCGCTGTGTCCTATCTGGGGGAGCTCCTCTGAGCCCCGAAACTCAGAGGTATGTTCAAATTCAATAGCATATATTAGGTTAGCAGCAAGGTTCTGTCGGCTTTGCCTCTTTTTGTTTTTATCCATCAAATTTCTCAACTAATAATTCAATAATTATAGTTAGCAGTGACCATGCACTATTTAATGGAGATGCCATTGATTTCATTCCTCTAGAACGTGGGTTTCTGTGAGCTGAAGAATGAAATACAGGGAATGGTGTCACAACACAGCTCCTTTTGTTTGTACTTGAAGGTCCTTATCGAAAAAAAGTAGTGAAATTGGCGTGGAAAATGGGTGAAACAGTGCAGGGTTCTCTATCTTTCAGGATTTCCCTCGCCCATTTTTCAAACTAAAAGCGGGTGGATCAGCTTAGTCCTGTAGCATATGTGGTGACTCTCTCCTAATTTACTCGAGATCTTGCTTGCCTCAGCGCACGCCAAGGTGCTCCACAACAACTCAAAACAAGAGCTTTGAAAGAAGAAGTCCCTTCCGCAATTTGAGACATGCCTAGAGCAGCGGTGTCCTGATTGGGCTTGTTCACCCTTTACTGGGTAGCTTAGGAAATATTTTCCAACAAGTGCTCCGACTCGCCTCCGGCGAGTCTCGCACTTGCCCGCTCTGCGGGACATTGGTACTCAGGTACCTTTACTTTCTATCCGTCAAAACGGATGAAGCATATGGTTGCGAGGCTCGCCGTAGGCGAGTCGGATCACTTGTAAGGATGTAATAAATTTGCATGCTTTGATAATCGCCCTGTTTCCGCATATAAATAGGAACATTAATTTGGCATATAACCCCTTCCAAGGCACTTCATTGACAACTGAGAGAACCCTGAGAATTTAGCCACTACGCGAAACTTACCCTTTTTCTGTGATAACATTGACATTCGCACATGAAACCTATGACCTTCGGCTCAGAATTGTGCCCTCCTGTGCGGGAAATCAGTGTCATCTATGCGAAGCGCGGCGAAGCAAAAGACCCTGACTTTGCACAGGAGGGCACAATTCTGAGTCGAACGGTATAGGTTTCATGTGCTTTTGTCCATTGGATCGTGAGATATAAGCGATCACCAACAGGCACACAAACAGATGAGTTTTACCATATAATGATGTGGGTGGGGGCCAGAATCGATAAAATCGTTTTTCTCGGAAACGGCAGTTTTACTACAGTGCCATTCGTAAATGTGTAGACACCCCAAAGTTTATAAGTTCCGCTATATTGCGCTGATTCTTGGAACCCACTACCGAGCCTAATGGAATGATCATGTCATAAAACTCCTTGTCCCAAAATTTCATATTACAACCTCTCAATCCGAGCCTACTAGCTCAAATTCTCGATATCAGCCCGATATCAGATCTTTTCATAAATATGTAAGCAGTGGAAAAAACCAAAAGTTTTTCTGTAATAGCTGTGTTCCAAGAGTTTGTATAAATTTCTTCATTACACATTTGCTCAGAAACAATTCTTTGCATATCGTCCACAAGGTTTTCGATGCCACAACCCTTCAGTACATCTCAAGCAGCGATTGCAATGGCCTCCAACTCTGCGTCAAGCTTGTACTGCAGTGCACTAGCGTACGCACGTTGCCCAGGGGTCCCCCACAGGGTTTTAGTTAGGCTGAGATTAAGCCTGTACGCAGGCCAGTAAAGCAGATGAATCTTGCGTTGATTTGGCCAGCTTTTGCTAGAGCTGGGATCATGCACATTGACGTTGTCCTCCGAGAAGTGTAACTCCGAAACTTTTCACTGCCCAAAAACGGTAGGAGGTGTTGGGCGAATACATGCCGGTATTCTTGTTATCCATACGTCAGAAATATAGGGTCAGCTGCAGCCTTCCTGGCTGTGAAACTCCGGCACACATCACCGAACTTCTCCGACCAAAGTTCCGGTGGCAATGTAGGTGTGCTCCTCTTCAAAACTAGCTCTGGTAACTGCTCACATCGTCCAAGCCGTCTTCATTTTGCATATTCTGTGCAAAAATATCATTATCTGTGCTGAAATTACTGATCAATCCGTACTGAAATTACTAAGTGCACAGTGAAGAAGGGTCACCTCGTGTCTGCCCGTGAATATGAGGAATTCAGCCAAGTCTCATACCCCGAACTTACTGTTCTCTCGAGCAGCTCACTATAATACAGCTATCGATTGCTTGGTTGAAACAGTACAGCGAGCTTAGAATCTTTATCATTTCACTAATTTGAGACGAGAATCCCACTTTTTTGATTTGGAATGTGCTTAATTGAGAGGACACCTAATGTGTTGTGAGAGTTGAACTTGATGTCATTTGAAAAATTCCCTTTCAATCCTGACTGCACAACATGTGGGGATGTCAAGGAAACCTATTTTAGTCGTGTATAGAAAATCTGCTCAAAAATTGGTCGATGCTCCTTGGAAAGAGCGCCAAAACCGCTGGCTTCAGCATGATTTAACCCATTGGCGACCGCGTGGCTCACCGGTGAGCCGCGCTTTTTTGGTCGCGTGGGACCGCGCGGCTCACCGGTGAGCCGCGCCCCTATTATCAAGTACTGGACCCATTTTTCGAACTATTTTGTAGTATTTCGACATAAAATGTGTACAATACTTCCTAAAAAGGTCTAAAACAACTGTGGTTCAAGAAATTTTTCTCGTTTATTGCGACAAATATCATGAAAAGGATGAGATTTTGAAATCGAGGGAAATTGCTTTACATTTTTGGTGTAGTGGATGGAAATATTCTGAAGAAAGGCCACGTTTCCTACATAGAAACACGTTCATTACATCCTGCACTTCCTTATTCGTTAGGTTAGAGCCGTACGAACCTGTATACTTTCTGAACACTCCCTTATAACACTGAAAACACCCTCTACAAACTTCCTTCGGCCTTGATGGAATCCAGAAGCGTTTAGATTCTCTCCTTTTTTGGTCCTATGATACTAGTAATCTTCTGGAACTAGGTTTTCAAGTTTTTTCTGCAAAATGGTCTGTTTAGTCCTAATTATCTTATCGTAACGGTGTGGAACTCTGCCGGCGCCGCGCTCTTGAAAGGGGCGTTGGCCCCACGCGCCAGACACGCAAAAATGTGCGCGGTCGTCAATGGGTTAACAAGCAAGAGAGTGGAGGAATTTAGCTCGAGCCCAAGACAAGAAAATTGGAGCTCGCACCATAATGCTGATTCATACCTTCGTTCTTGTAGTTTGGAGTGACCTCAACCTCGAATAATTTGAGGTTGTTCTTATTGCCTACATATTCATGAAATGGTCTGATATCGAAGATTCTAGCCAGTGGACCAGGCTTCAGAGGTGGTGGTATGAAAATTGGAGACAAGGAGTTTTGTGATATGCCGATTCCACCAAGTGTGGTGTTGGGTTCCGAAAATCAGCGCAATATAGGGGAACTTGAAAACTTAGGGGTGCCTACTGTCTGTTCCAAAAATCAGAGCAATTCAATGTGTTTTGTTTAACTACACAGCGCGCACTTTATCACACGCCAAATCATGGAAATTGACGCTATCAATCGACGATCGATTGCTGGAAGCGAATCAAAACATGTCTCGCCTATAACGGCGTGGCAAGACTTACCTCCTCTTGGCGGACGGCCAAGTGGCAAGATTCGTGGAAAAGACAGTACATGTTTATGGAACGCACTGTATATAGTGATGGGGATAGGGGGCCGAAAATCGATAAAATCGTTTTTCTCGGAAACGGTAAAAGACCCCGATGTTGCACAGGAGAGCACAATTCTGAGTCGAACTTTGTAGGTTTCATGTGTTTTCGTCTGTTGGATCGTGAGATATAAGCGATCACCAACAGATACACAAACAGATGAGTTTTACTATTATATATAGTGATATCGTGTAGGTCTCATCCCTCATCCATCGAAATTTCTTTCGAATAAAAAGAGGAGAATTTTAGACAGGTCTTTTCCGACAACCTAATAAGACGGATTTGTATTACACATGTGCTCTCTTGCGGGAAAGTCGAGTCAGCAACTTTTTTTAGATTTATGAATATCTGTTTCTGTTGCCCGGTTGTTCAAGGATACGGCTTGACAGAGACTTGTGGCGGAGGCACTCTAGCGGACGGTTCGTCAGATAAAAGAATCTCCATCCGATTTAGGTGTATTGCTCAACAGTTTCAAGCAAATGACCAATTTTTCAGCTCACGACTTATCCACGGGTACTGTTGGTCCACCACTAACGTGCTGCGAAATCTTGTTGGAAGAGTGGAAAGAAGGTAGAGAGCTTCGATAAATTCAACCCCCACGGGATGCACGGGATGGCTCAAAACGAGTGCTAAAATTTACCGGACAAGGTAGCAACTATGTAGGTCAAAGTAAAAGAGAGTTGGTCGGAGGATTCCTTTGCGAAATTTGTAAGAAATAGGATAGAACTACCAATGCTCCGAAAATAGCCGCAAAGACATTGTGCGGTGAATTGAAACACTATGTGGTAACCTCGTGGTTTTACTGGGACCTATAAATAGTTTCGGGTAGCAAACCCACACGAGTTCCGGAACGCGGGGGTCTTGAGCAATCAGAAGAATGGGAAAGTTCACTCTTGCATGGGTAGTTCGCAATCATTTGAAGTTTGAATAATTGCCACTTACAGCTTTCCACGAGGTATCTCTAGCGAGTAATGCTTCACGTGACCCATTATTTAAATATTCAATCCATAAAATAAATTTAAAAATTCAGCTGGCTACTCACCAAACAACGAGAAACCTCAAGGAGAAATCCTGATAGGTGGAAAGAATGTTGCGCTGGGATACTTCAAGAACGATGAAAAGACGAAGGTAGAACCCCACAGTCGTTGCTTTAACATTTCCTTGCACCGCTCACAAATCCTAAAACCTTATTCAGGAAGATTTCGTATATCGAAACAACAAGCGCTACTTCGCTACTGGTGATATTGGGGAATTTAGAGAAGACGGGTCTCTAAAGATAATCGGTGAGGCTACTTGGAATTTTTCGTTGCAGAACCGCGAACTAATTTATCACTATCACAGACCGAAAGAAGGATCTCCTCAAGCTAGCTCATGGAGAGTATATTTCACTTGGAAAAGTAGAGACAAACATCCTAACAAATCATGGAGTTGAGACAGTGTGCGCTTACGGTGATTCGTCAAAGGACTACCTTGTCGCTCTCGTTGTACCCGAGCGAAAATATCTGAAAAAGCTCGCCGAAGAGGTGAGCTTTTCGACACCTGTTCATTGCTGCCGCTTTTTCAAAGTGGAAAAAGGTTCATTGCTCGAAGTTCATGCTTGATAGCAACTTTATCGAGTTAGTAGGAAAATCCATATCTCCATCATGCATGGATCCTTTGAATTTTATGTGGAAAAAATTGATTTTTTATGGGTGCCCATCCCGCGGAGAGAAATCGACAAACAATTAAGAATTTCTCTTTAGCTCGGTGTTGGATCTGAGGACGTGGAGGAACTCTGCAAAGACAGAAAGGTTGTCGAAGCAGTCCTCAAGGAAATACAATCACACGTTTCAGGTTAGTTTTCTAGTTTTTGCACTTTTTCAGTATATAGGCCTCGAAATCACAGAATGGTTCACTATCAGTCCAGGAACCGTAGTTTTTGCATCTTCTCCACTACTTTTTGCAGGAAAACTGCAAAGGGTCGAAATCCCGAAGCAGATTCTTCTCTGCCCTGAACCATGGACTCCAGCCAGCGGGCTGGTTACTGAAGCGCTCAAGCTCAAGCGAAAGGCCATTGAGAAAGCATTCAAAGAGGATATTGAAAGACTGTACAGTTGAATCAGCATTGCTGGTCTAGCTGTTGTGCCATTTCTTTCCTACTTTTTGCTCATTCTTCTCCTGTCACTGTTCTCCGGCGCATGGATCATGGATTCGACAGAACATTGTACACAAATCACGTATAACTTTTTAATTCGGAATCAAGTCACGTATTGCCCTTGTTCTTCCCCAGATTTGCATTTCAAAATGCCGAACACCTCATTGCTCACAACGCTCAGAAAACACCAATAAATAGAATGTATAGCATCTCTCCAAACAGTTTTAGTTTAGCAATTAGATACCTCAACGCTGAAGCGTGAGCTTCATCGTTGAGGTATCTAATTGCGATTATTCAGAGTTTTTTGTATGATTATGTCTATAGTATGTAATTAAAATAAATGTTGATATGCTGTGTGAATGCTGAGGCAGGGATTATTGTAAATCAGACTGGAGAGCTGCGGCGATGACAAAAATTAAACAGGGTTTCGTTAGTTTCGACTCAAGCAACCACCTCTGATTAATGAATAATAAATGATAATATCGAACGATGACTAACGAACTTCCAGTTCAACCGAGTCACCCCGAGGGACGATTTTACGGGCTTGTCACAACATCGGGCGACCCGGGGGATTTTAGTGAAGCCCCAGCGACAGGGGAAATTTCGGTGAATCACAATCCAAGCTTAAAAGCACGACCTTTCTCTTAAAGTCTCCTAAATTTGTCAGGTATGTGTTCTTTCTTGCCATCAACTACTCTCACGACAATGTTGTATGATTTGTAAGAGAAACTTGAATTTTTCTTTAAAATATAGACCAGGGATGAGCGTATTATCCGTATCAGATTATTCGTTTTGCCGTTATCGGTAGGTTTTGGTCTATCCGTTATCCGCACCGTTACACGGGCTTTTGGCGCCGGATAACGGTGCGAATCAGGAAGTAGTGGCTTCATTTTGTACATTCTCAACAGAAAAGAGCTCCCATTCCAAGAAGTATTATTCGATCCAGCATGCGTTTCACTTCGTCAGTGGTTTAGAATCTTGTAGCAAGGCAGTAGAAGGTGATACAGATTAGAGCCTGCCAAAAAACAAATACTCTTGCTCACGTTCTCTGGGTCGTCCGACAAAGTGAGGTCATAACCTTGAAACCATCACTTACTTGTAAGATTGTCAACAACGTTGGCTAGTGTCTGGCCACTAACAACGTTGAAATTGCTGACGGCGCAGTCCACCGATGAGCAGTGTCTCTTCCTCGCAAGGCTTATTTCGAGTATTCATTGAACCCTTCTGTTTCTATCAATTTTTCTCTTCATCAAGTAGCGCTTAAGAGTCAATGCCACCATAACAGTCAGCCAGTACTAGAAGGTTTATCAGAACTCCACAAAAGATGTATGAAGCAAAGCTTTAGTCACACTCGAGCTACTATAATTACATCTCTTCAAACGACGCCATGCTCAGCGTCATGCTCAGAATGGTGAATTTTGATCTATAACATGTCGTATCTCACTTTTATCACCTTTAATATTCGGAAAGGTAGTGCCTTGTAGCATCTGAATCGCTTATCCGTTATCCGGTATCCGTTATCCAGTCATTCTTGGCCTATCCGTTATCCGTACCATGATCCGGGTCGTGAAAAATCTCGTGCCCGCTCATCCTTGATGTAGACCCTTCGGCGACCATAAGTGTTCTTGGTCATATCAGTTTCCCTCACCGCTTACTTCTGATGAATAATATACTAGAGGAAATTTAACTGTTAAATAGGTTAACTACTGTGCTGCTGCTATTATTTTTTGTAGTCTATGACGCAGTCTTTGAGTACGATGAGATACGCATATTGAGAGCAGAAACGTGCAGTATGGCAGGCATTTAAAGCAAGCTAGTAAAAGTGTGCGCCGGGGGGTGTGAGGCAATCTAACGGGTGACCTGACGGCAGTCACTAGAGTTTGACGGAATAAAAGAAATTCGAATATTCATTCGAATGTTCAAATATTCGAAGATTTGATGGTACCGCAGCACTCGAAACTTCGAATATTCGAGGAATCAAGGGTTTGGGGATCCGCAAGCCGGCGGCTTGCGGATCTTTGCGGAGATACGCCCAGGTTCTTGGGAAAAATTGTTTTAATTGATATGCTTCATCAACGAGAATATGTAGCTCAAATAACAGCACAGCCGCAAGGCATAAGTATCTCAAATATTCGGATTTCCGGCCCTCGAATATTCCCGCCAACCTTTTAGTCTTTAGAACTGCACTTTCGGGGATCATGCGACATCGGCGACGAAGATTTTTCCGGTAAAGTAGACGTGATTTTCTAGACACATGGGAAGTAAAAGCTTCAACTAAATTTCTGATTACTCGAACATTTCTTGTTTAAACTAACTGAACGGCACTGTTCAAACCGACTGAACTGCGAACTATATATTAATAATTTTTGCAAAGTAGTCTGTCCTACATTTAGCCGATTTCCAACTATTGTTTCGTTGAAACTTTTTCCAAGTTTACAGGGCGGACGAAAAGTATGGGCGTCACATAAAACGTCTTCTTTCCTTTTCTGTCTCTAAATATTTTATCTTTTCCATTAGAACGCCACCACGTGAAAAATCAGTTTCACAAGGAATTTTAAAAGTTGCACTCCTTTGCTTCGGTACAGGCCTTCAACCTTCCTATCACGAGATACCCTATGCGCCGCAGGTGGTCATTGCCAATTTCTGACCAACGCTTCAGAGTTAGCGCAGTACATGTTCTGAGTTTGTGATATTCTTGTTACCCAGTGTTTCCTTCATGGAACCTCCCACGGAGAAATCCACTGTGTTTAAGCCTCGAGTGCAGGAAGAACCTTAAATCTTGTTAAGGAATTTGGGGGACGCCTCTTCTAGGTAGGCAATGGTATTTTAGCCTCGTGAGATTTCCCTTTTCCGAAGAATCGTTTTGGCATTTTTCCGTACCCACTGGGCGAGCACTTTTTCAATAACCCCGTTTTTCCACAAAGTGGCGTCCCTTTAGTCGATTTTGTTAATGTAAACCAGAGAAATCCTCGCATTTTTATTCACTGTTCCTCAAACCATTACAGCGCTGATATAAAACAAGCTTGTGACATATCTCTTTTCTGAATAGTGTTGCTCACTTCGCTTGATAAATTGGCTGTCCGTTTATGAGCCGTGAACAGCCCAAACAGAGAAAATTTTCTCATTACTTCATAGAACACCTTAGGTGCGGCGCACCTGTCAAACGCTCAACAACTTCTCAAGCCTGTCAACTGTGGCGACAATGGTTAGCCGTTGGGACTTGGACGTGCAAAAGCGGCAAAGTCTCAACTGACACTTACTTAAAGGGAAAAACGTGCAACAGTTGGACTTTTGGCTGTCTTTTTCGCGCTCGCTCCTCCATTTAAGGTGATCTACTTTCAAATGATCGCAGAAATCCTCCTTGTGTTCACCGATCGAGGATGACCTGGTCTTCTTTTCAGTTTGATGTTCCCTTCCGCGATCCATAGCTTGATGATCTTTTGCGCTGTTCGCAGAGGAGTTCTGAATTTCTCTTTCTATGGCTGCTGTGGACTCTCCAGACAGCGCGAGGCTTACAATCAGGGTCAAGCATGACGATGGGAAAAACCGACCCTCAATACGACCCCCCTGTTCCCTCGTCCAACCCCCACCTTTTCACGACCCCCCCCCCCCCTTCTGCTTCCGCTTTTTTTCTCTGTACAGTGAACAGTTTCAAGGAAGAAGACACAAAAGAGACACATCAAAAACCCAAAACTGGAAGTAAAACAACCTTGAGGTCGATATACATCCTTCCTTATCCGATAGGACCAGAATGCAAGCAGGAACAATCATGTCATTACGTGTCAAAAAGGACTGATTGGCAGCGCATGCGAGGAATCGGTTGGCATTTGCGCGCCTACGGGTTAGATTCCCGGCGCCTCCAAAAAATTTTTGCACAGGTTGGAACCGTTCAGGATTTAGTGTGGAGAAGAGATGATTTAAAGGTTTGAAAATGAAGTGAGGGAAGCGAAATCGGTAACACATGCGAGAATTCGCCTACAAGGGACGGCAGTTTGTGAAAAACTAAGGTTACTTAGACCTTGCACTGAGGTTCTCTGACTCAAAATCAGCGAATGTTTTTCTATCTGTCCATATAGGAAGATCAGCTCTATCTTTTGCCAGAGCTTCAATTTTCTAGACCTTCATATGTTTTTGGGAGCTCGATGGGAAATCGATGTCAAATTCGGCGAATTTCCCATCGATTTCCCATCTAAATTGCGGGAAAACGAGCAAACTTCGTGGAGCCAGATTCTGTACTCCAGTGGGAAATTTCCTCGACTAAAACTCATAAAAGAAAAGTTTTCGTGATATCTGCAAATCGCTTCTCAGTGATTTGCCAAACAGATTTACTCCATTCGCACCATCTGTTCAAATTGCGAGATTTTCACTTCTTCAACTCTCATGAAAGAAGTTTGCCTTCTACCAAAATTTCACTACCTTCACGTAAGAGAGCTCCAAGCATTGATTCTTCATCTCCATTATCGCACCCCAATAATTGCTCCTGCTTGCGTGAGTTAGATGGGAAATTTCCCCTCGGAGGGAACACGAAGTTCCAGGAAATTGAAATTCTGGCGAAAGACAGAGCTGATCGCCCTCTATGGATACTTAGAAAAGCATTTGCTGATTTCGAGTCAGAGGACTTCAGCACGAGGTCTAGGCCACCCTACTTTCCCACGTTCTGACGGACCCTGCAAGCGAATCCTAGCACGTGCAATCGATTGATATCGCTACCCACACTTTATTTTTAAAAATATTTCCATCCTCTTTACTCCACATTTGGTTCTGAAGTGATCCCGACCCGTGCAAAAATTTGTGGAAGGCGCCGGGGATCGAAGCAGTGAGTGCGCTGAAGCGGATTTCTTTCATATGCTGCCAACCAGTCCTGCTTTAACTCGATATAACGTGATCATTCTTGGGCGGAACGTCATTTGTCATGTCATAAAACAATCATGAATTTACATTCAGTGTTCAAGCCACCCCTCTACGTACCCCATCCACACCTCTCCAATACGCCCCCCCCCCCCTTCCCAGCCCCCTCCCATACGACCCCCTCATGGGAAATTCCCATCGGACGCTTGACCTGGTTACAATAAATTCGCGGTGTGGGCACACGACGCAAAAAATCGAACTGAGCTATAGCTCAAAAGGAAGAAGATTTTATGGCCTTTCTAAAATATGTGGAACAAAGGCGTGATAAAAGTCGAAAATAAAAATATAAGAGCGCCAAATGAGGCGTCCATATTTTTCGGCCACCCTGCACATGAAATTCTGAGATCCTCTTATTATCCCTAAGTTCCTACTCCGAAATCTTGTTTCAGTAGTTTTGTCGTACTGTTGGCTCTAAAAGATGAATGCAACGTATAAGCATGAAGGTTGGACCGCATGAACCAAAGTAATAACTAGAGACGAGGTAGCAAACAAGATAACAAGCGGTGTTTTCTTTTGTAACGCTAACACTTTTTTGAAGATGGCTGGAAGCTGATTCATGGACATGGTAACTGAACCACAGTAGCCAACTTAATTTTTATCGCGCCAGTATCTCTACAATCTCTACCATGGCTCGTTTTTCTTTTCTTTTCTTCTGCAACACAGTGGTACTGAACAGAAAGTTTCTTGATGGGCACCGGCTTCCAGACATTTCACGATCCCTTGAGGAGTGGTTTCGAGCCTCGAAAGAGATTGGCGTTCTTGGGCTAGCAGGAATTTCAGCTACTTGTTCTTGAACCTATGTAGGGTCGATTCTATGTATAGCAGCATAAACCTCTAATCTTGAGGAGCTTATGAAAAGTTTTTAGGAACCGCAAATGAAATTAGTTACCGGTAAGGTTTCATGCCTGTCGTCATTAGGAAGCATATCTCATTGTTTGCCAGCATGTGTGGTCACGAAATTCCCTTACCAAATGAAAGTTATTCGAATAAATATTCGAGCATTTGAGTCGAATATTCGAAAATTCGAAAGCTTCAGAGATTCGAAAAATTTGGAGGGTTCAAAAAATTCGAACAATCGAGTATTCGAAAACACGGGGGCTCCCAGAAATTAAAAATTTGAATATTCAAAAATTTGAAGGATATTTTCGGATGTAAAACTCACCCGGTGAGTTATCCTCGGATCGTCCGGCACTACTCCCAAAGGAACATTTGCTGAACAACGTAAGAACCGCTGCGATCTACACATTTCTGCTAACGTTTTACAAGATCATGAATTCGCTTGAGATAGAAATACGAACTTCTGGAAGCAATGAACTCGTTGAGCGATAGGACTGATGATTACGCCGGATGAGGCAGTATTGCCTGAGAAGATGTCGCAGAGGTGGAATCTAGTAACTATGATGTTGTTGTCTACAGAAGACCAAATGCCTATGGATGGGCATCACATTCTGTATCACATTGCTTCTGTTTCTGGCAGTGGATGCTGTCAGCCGTAAACTACAGCTTGTGAGTGAGGCATTGTAAAACACCTGGACGCCGTGAGAATTGAACCCTTTAGCATCTACCTAAAAATGTGCACACATTCCAATGCGGCATGGTAGATGTCGAACCTATCCGCTTAAAGGCAGCACCCACGGAAATTTTCGACTTCGAGATTTCGGTACATTTCGGGGTAATCGGGTGCGCTTAACACTGTCATAATGCTGAAAACAGTCGAAACCTTCGAAATCCCTGTTTTCTAGAACTCCTCAGTTCATCGGTTTCGAGCAGGTTGGGCCGAGCTGTGCGATGTGTTCGCTGTGGACCGATCCAAAAAAGTCAATACCGCTGCCTTTTTTGTCAGCTGTTTCGCGGGCAAAGAGGTTTTTGGCCATGTTTTGCGGGGTTATTGAAGTTTACGGAAGAAACCAAACTTTGGAAAAGATAGCCTGACCAGTCAAGGTATGGCAGAAACACCAACGAGTTCCAAAACAAACTCTGAGCAATGAAAAAATTCAAAAACGCGTCACTGGCGAAGATCAACCATACAAGTGACTAAATCAGCGCGTTTCTTGTGAAGTAGCAAGTGGAAAAAATTATGGTGCTTACTAATGCAAAAAGGGAATTTAAGGAACAAGAAATAGCTTTACGATAACAAGGAAAGAAATGGCTAACCACCAAATCAGCTGGCAGCAACTATCCGTTGCCGCCGCAACTCGATCGAACGACCCCGCGCTGGTCCTACTGATTCAGGATCTTGGACATTTTACTAATTACATCTCAGAAACGGTTGAGTTTTGCGCGCTACTTTCTTCGCCAAATTGTTAGAAAAACTATTTAGGTTCAAAAACCATCAAAACCTCAGCTATGAAAATTTCCGTGGGTGCTGCCTTTAAGGAATGGGCACATACAACATGAATTCGATTGTAAATTTATAGGAAAGGTGTGACTTTTCGCACATTTCGCCATCGAAGCAATTCTTTGGTGAGCTTGTCAAAAGATACTCATCAAGCCTTCTAAATCGGCTCTCCAAGAATGGCTAGTTTTCGGACAGCACGTAGCATCGTGAATCGTGAGTACTCCTCCCTCTCAGTCGTTGCAGGCAGAACTGAGGCCATGCTTGAAGCCAACCATGGATTAGAAGATTAGGGAATGGGGTAAACCCTAACTGCTCCACACTTGACTTTCCAGTTAGCAGTGGTACGAAAAGCCAATCGTGTAGACATTGTTCGAGGATCCAAGCTTCGAGCTGTGCATATTGCTGACTCAACCATGGGTGATTCACCGCCCAGCTTTTAGTTTGAGGAACGAAGCGATTGCTGACTTCGTAAGCAAATAAAGAATTTTCCTCCAATCAGCAGTGATGAATCCTCTGGCTTGATGGTTGAAGTCGCTAGCCGGAAACTAGCCGGAATGAGTGAAGCCGCTTTCTATCAAGAAAGCACATGTAAAATCGTAAGCAAAGCTCTGACATTGCAGCGGAGTCGAACCATCGACCGATCCCATGATGAACAAGCCTCTTGATCACGACTTCATTGCCAACAAACTGCGCGTGATTAAATGTTTCCGGTCAAGAATGTAGTGTGGGTAAAGGTCTTATTTGCATTTCCTGTATCTCCTCATGAATGAAAGACAAGATGTGGACATGTGCGCTTGGAGTGCGGCTGTTTAGGCGAAATTGCCAGCGAAATCGGCAGCAAAATGTATATACCTCTGGGGATACATTTTGTTGTCGATTTCGCAGAGTGTCTGCGTCCCGCTTTACTACGCGCTCTTTCACGCACGCTCACCAATCATTGACGAGGTCGGGCTTAGCGCTAGGGTTAGCGCCATGTGATCTCGAGATGTCGATGAAAGCTCGACATTCGCTCCAGCTTAGGTGCCAGTTTTCAACCCAAGCTTGATTACTGGTTATGCGACATCGAGAACAGCATATTTCTAAAAGTAATGATTGGCAATTAATTGGCACTTAACTGGGACTTACACTTCAGGGGGAGGATGCATACGTCCCTCGCGTGCTTCCCTGCGGGGTACGGGATGAGAACCTGCGGTCCTCCGCGATGCACACGTTCGCAGGGAGACAGTGTCCCTCTCCCCGCGTAGAGAGATTCGTCCCCTTACTCCAAAATAAGGGGGAAGCATTATATTTGAGGAGATATCTTGTAATTCATGCCTGATTTTACAATTTTATGTTGATTATTGCTTGTTTTACATAGAAATCAGTAAAATTGTGATTTTAATTGTATGTACTACCGCATGTCATCGATTTTGAAGAAAGTATTGATTCAACATACTCAGTGTATATTAACTTGACTTGGTTAACTTGATGCATAATCATGTATTTTACCGCGTTTGACCTGACTCAAGCTGTAGCAACACGTCATAGTATACATATCCGTGAAAGCGCTTCGATTTCATTTTGAAACCAACAGTCATTATTCCGATGGCAAATAAAGTTTCAAAAAAATAGATTTTAAAGGTTCTTTACGACTTCCACAAAAAAAAGTTCTAGAAAAATGGACGTGGTATAAAAAATGTGCTGACAACGAGAAGTTGTTGTTGTGCGTGTGCTTGTAAGTCCTGCGAGCAACCTACTGTTTTCGCGGGGACGTTCCCATTTGGCTCGCATCACGGGGACCACCGTACTGCTCCCGCCGGGACATTCCCACCGGAAGTAGTACGGTTTTTGCTTCCCCAGGTGAATGAGATATGCATATGGCCCCAGATGAAGATGGCAATTTCGGCCAAATTACTACCACCCCGGTCAAGATGTGGGATCGACGGACTCAAATAACATAGAAAAGTCAAATTTTTGAGGATGGAAATTGCAAGCGCTGCCTTTAAGTACACGATAGAATGTTATAAGCATAATGGGAAAGAACTTATAAATTGACCCAGAAGAGAAAGTTCAAAAAGAATGAATATCACACAGATAGAGCCGGATGAGAAGACAGCTGGTTCCGGGAAAATGCCTTTGTCAGTATGGTTAACGAAGCAAGTAAGCACAACCTGTCCGTGATAATCGTAACGGTATCGAAATCTCATTGTTTAACGGTCCATATACATGAACAAGGTAGTCAATGTTCCGTGTCGTTTTGAAGTAGCCATAAGAACACATCGGGTTTCGCTCACGCTCTAGTAAACCGTGGATGACGATAGCATCCACTCCAGATCCTGAGATGATCTGCGTAGATATTATCGCGATGTTTTCATTAGCAGTATTTAAGCCAAATACTAGCTACTAGCAGACTTATGCAGCAATTCGTTTGACATAAAGTGGCATCAGCTATGCCGCTTATGTTCTTGTGCCTCTGTTTGTGTGTGAACCTGAGCCGCTCTCATTTGTACCTTTTTCAAAGTCAATTCTAAACAATTGAACTAACCAGCTAGGGATATCTTAACTGAATCTCTCCATAGAAGGCCTGGGTGAGGTTTATAACTAAGTTTCAGGCGGTAAATGGACCTGAACAACAAGATCTTCGCATACCGGTTTCTTGCTTTCACAACTTTGGCATTTTCCGCAGTTGCCATTCTTTCAATAAGCATAACTCTGCCTATGGTATACGAATACGTGAACCGCGTCAAGCATCAGATCAATAACGAAACAGGCTACTGCAAAGTAAGCAATTTTCGATAATCTTTCTCTTTGTTTTTCTAGAGAATGGACATAATTTCAGATGTCTGCACTGGATATCTGGTCTGAAGTGAACTCAATGAAGCAGAACAATCACACCCGTGAAACAAGACAGGCTGGATATACAGCACCCCCATTCGGAGTTGGTGCAGCTGCAGCTTCTGGAGGAAAAGCTGGTAATGTGGCTGTGTTTTGTGCTGGTTGTTGTAGCCCTGGACCACCAGGTGTTGCTGGACCTCCTGGGAAACCGGGAAAGCCAGGAAAGCCTGGTGCTGCTGGGATGCCTGGCAGCCCAGGAAAAGCACCACATGCTTCTTGTGAAGCAGTCACACCACCACCTTGCCATCCTTGCCCAGGAGGACCGCCTGGACAGTCAGGATCGGCAGGACCACCAGGGCCGCCTGGTCAACCTGGAAATGACGGTACTCCAAGTTCTCCAGGAGCTCCAGGAGGACCTGGTCCCAAAGGACCACCTGGACCTACTGGAAAGGATGGGCAACCTGGCTCTGCAGGTGCACCAGGATCACCTGGTTTCGGAAGCGTTGCATCTCCTGGGCAACCTGGACCTGCTGGACCACCTGGTCCCCTGGGACCACCTGGTCAAAATGGAAATGATGGACCGTCTCTCGGTCCAGGGCCTGCCGGCCCGAAAGGATCACCTGGGTCACCTGGAACGCCTGGAAGTGATGGAAATCCTGGATCACCAGGGTCGTCAGGGAAACCCGGGTCTGCTGGAGAACCCGGAATTTGTCCCAAATACTGTGCTATCGATGGTGGAATCTTCTTCGATGATGGAACAAGACGTTGATGGAATTAGAATGTTTTGAAGTCCGATAGTGTTGTTGGAGATTAAAAATTAAGTAATCGAGTTTGGAATCGTGGAACAGAACATGTGAAAAGAGAAACCATCTCGCGTAAGAAAATAATACACGTATTCGCTCCGATGTTTTACTACCCCGCCTATCTCACGCCAATGAGGACAATTGCTGTTGCCGATAGATTCATTGAAAATGTCGGCAATTTTGGTAATCAGCATGTTAGCGGACCTCGAGTAACCTTTTCCACCGATAAGCGAAAAGTTAGTAAAGCTGTTTCGATGACAATTTCACGGAAAACCGTTGCTATATTTGTACACAGTTGATAAATGTGTTCGATTGATATAGTAAGCACATTCCTACCCGTCCGTTTCCAAAAGCGGTAATTGAACACAGAAAACCACCGAGCCGATATATTCGTGCAGAACGGTCGTCATGCTCGTACAGGGCATTCACCTCGAAATAAACATCGCGTTGCAATACGCGCTGATCCATTCCAATAGATAAAATTCTGAATCGAGAGGCTACGTGCGAGTGGTTTTCAGCGGTTCGCACATAGCATTTCGATTGAGAATTTGATCTATTTGGAACGGATCAGTTCGCGCGCGTATTGCAACGCGATGTTTACTTCGAGGTGAATGCCCTGTACTCAGCGCTTTGAGGAGCCCCAGTAGACATGTCATGATGAACTTCTGAAAGAAAAAAGCGAAAAATCAATCGAATCTATAAATCGATATGTCGGGCACGACGGTTAAAGTATTCGCGTTCAGGGTACTGGAAAACCCCCACAGACATATCCCTTCCCATCCCAGAGCAAAAATTTTAGAAAGCCGATGAAATCTGTTAATCGATACCGCCGCTTGAGTGGTTGTCATATTCGTGTTCAGCGCAGGCTCGCTTTATCCATTACCAGGCATGTCCTTACCGACCCCTAGACGAAGATAGCGAAAAATCAATAACATCGATGCAATCGATAAATCAATCGATAGTTTCTGGCGCAAAGTAGCCTATAACCACCGCCGGCCCGTCTTGGCCCTGCAGGCAAAATTTTGTTCGGATAGGATATTTCTCCGGGGTTTCTATTCGGAACATACAATACACAAACACACAAATGCACACACAAACACACAAACGAACTTTCACTTTCATATATACGGATTATATAATGACAGTCAAATATGTAGATTAAAAGAAAGTGCACGTTAAATTGGACCACAGCGGAGGTTACCAGACTTCCAAAATTAACGTTTTTCTCCAAGGACGGTTGCCGCGTTACTACTTGTTTTTAAATCCTATTTTGAATTCATGGTAACTCTCAATTTATTTGAAGTAATGAATCGCAAACAGGCTTTTAGACTAATGATAATCTTGTTCTTCTTCGGTTCTTACTTTGGATTGCTTCAAATTTTCGAATTGCTCACTGCTTTTCTCTAGAAGACATCACATTGGATAAGAATTCTGAAAACGAAACAAATTTCTATAGTGCATTGTTGGCTTGAAGTTAGCGCTTCAAAATAAATGCATTTGCGTTTAAGATTTTCACAGCTTCCGGATAGTAGTGCAACAGTGATGTATACACATTTGCGGATGTGCCGAAAGTCGTTTTTCACATTTTGAGAGGCATAATGGCACAGCAAATGGACGACAGGGAGGGAAGCACGATTTTTCCTCACCATGCTTTTTCTTTTCGGTCACCCATAAAGCCCACCTCTTTACCTGCCAGGAGTCGTCGATAGGCAAGCGAGTCGCAAATGCATTGAGAAGGGAGACGGCCCTTCTGGACCGCTGTAATTAAGGGCCATATTATAGCAGCGCTGTGATTATCTGGAAGATCCCGCGATTGGCTGCCCGCTAATGAGGTGCCAAGATGTCAACTAGTCGCTTCGCGACGTTTACGGAAATCATCTAAGATGATGGACGAGTTTCACAACTAGTCATACCTTCCAATTTACTTACCAGTTTCTTTCGAGCTATGAGAGAGCTTTAATAAGTTATCGTTTTCCACACACATTGTGAATGAACAAATTCTCGCTAGCTTCGACCTCTATTTTTTCTAATTCTACTCCTAGAAAGGCAGAATTTGCTCGCGCGCCTTTATTGTGAGGGTGGGTATAGACAGAGAAAAGAGGTAGTTGACACTCCCGATAACTAGAATTTAGAGATTTTCGCGTAGTCACCTTTTCGAATGACTAGATTTCCCACTTTTTTCGAGCTGTTCATATTTGGAGCACCTCGACTTTTTGGATTTAGAAACTATTCGATGACTTCAAAATTTTGTTCACATCTCTACTCGATTTGACTCGGTGTAGTCAGATGTGTAGTGTGAATATGGTGAACAAGTGAGGTTTCCGCTAAAAAAGGGAAACCGACTCTAGAAGATGTTGAAAAATTAATTTCCGATTTGTATGATTGAAAGTAATAGGTCAATAGCAGAAAGATGCTCACTTTTACATATGTATGTCTTAGTGTTTCACTTTAGAATGAATTATATGAATCAAATTATATGAATCATGTTTCGAATCGATACCGGTTCCTCATGTAAGGTCACATACCTGTATGTAAATAATCCCCTGCGGCCCTGCCTCGGGGATATTGAAAGTCATAGGTCACGGTTAGCTGCCTTCATTTAGTGGATGTAGTTGAACTATGTTGAAATGGTACTTTGAAAGGCTCATATGAGAGGATAACACAGTTCCGATTGATCTCCGAATACTGTGAATATTTCATTTCAAAAGGTAAAGCTTTGGTGAGAATCACATAGAGTTTGTCAAAAGTTTTGCGGAAGAGAAATCAAATTAGAGGCGAATGAGGAAACTTCATAATTTGTAGCATCCTCGAACGCTCCAAATTATATAATTCTACAGGAAGTTAAAGGAAATTTTGCTTTCTGTTTTATAATTAGTTCGTTTTTCGTACTACTATAGATCACAACCGCAGAATTACTGAAAGGAAATTTTGCTTTCTGTTTTATAATTAGTTCGTTTTTCGTACTACTATAGATCACAACCGCAGAATTACTGCTCATTTGGACGAAAAGTGTAAAACGAAAACGATAACTCGTCCGCATTTTGCCGCGTGGCCAGCCCACTACGGGGATGCCACACTTAACGAGGGCGTGGTCGCCCTAGCTCATTAATTACGGGACGATTACGGTGGGACCAGAAGGGCCTACACCCGGGAGATGTGATAAGGTGCATGGAAGGGATGAGAGAATATGCTTCTGAGTACATGTCTTAAGCCTTAAGCGGATCATAACAGGCGAGAGGGTAGTGTAATGTCCCAAGATGTTTGTGAGCAGCTCAGATAGCAATTCTGTGTGAGAAAGTTTCGTAAATGTGCAATTAAGTCCCATCTGATGAATTCACACATAGTTTAGGTCAAAGGCAATAATGATGTTTTAAAAGGGTCATCCACTCTCGCAGTATATCCGGAGATCTGTGCTTTTTTGCCATGTCAAAAGTATGAAATGTCTCAGTAGAAACACTTCGGATAACAAATAATACAAAGTTCGTCAACTGTTTAACCCATTAAGTCACAAGAATAATGGTCGTTACCCGTATTGAGTTCACCCGTTATTGCGTTATAAAAAGAGGACATACCTGGCTGAGCAAAATTTTGATCTTTCTAATTAAGGAGAGCACTAAAAGACTGTCTGATGAATGTCTGTAGATATGTGGGAATGTGTTTTCGAAATGAAAATCGAGGAGAATCAACAGAGTGGAACCAGACTTCAAGCACATATCCCACGGCCGGCGCAGGTTCTAGGCCACTATATTGAATCCATTATTTGCTCGCTGTGTTTGCTTAGGGGTCTGTGAGGACATATTTACTGGGAATCCTAAACATGCTGAGCACGGATATGACAATCTTTATACACGAAATATCGAGTTATCGACTTCATCGCCCTTTCCGCTCTTGCTCGAGAACGGGTAAGAATATGTCGATTGGCGATTATTGAACACACTGAAAGTGATTAATCATTTATTTTCTGTGAAAATACCATCGATAGTAATTGACCACGGGAAATAAAACTTCCGTGCGGAATTGGGTACACCATCCAGTACTACCAGTACACCACATAAAGCAAGTAAGACCATACAGGGTGCGTCATAAATATTGACACACTGAAACTATATGCTGTAAAAAGTAGAACATCCCGAAAACCACTGCATATGCATATCCAAAATAAAGGTCATGTCTTAACGAAAAATCCACTCCTTTTTGGAGCGCGCTCTCTCCTGGTAAAAGCAGCCACGAAGATATCATTAGAGAATATCGCCGATGCGCCGCAACTGAAGTTCGTCCATTCTCCTTCCATATTATAAAGAGGGCAAGCTTTAGGAAAACGATAGTCTTATGAGAAGTATGGCAGGTCTTCCTCTTCAGGTATCACATGAAAGCATGTCCTTGTTCGCAAGTCTTGTCGTGTTCCTGCCAAAGAAATGCATCTATGTTTTACTATAGAAAATTTTTTCCTTTCATTATTTCTCAGCCAAGCAATCTTCTAAGGACACATTTTCTTGCTTATCTTAATTCCATTACGAGATGAATTCATCGGTACTTTGGCAGGGCTTGGCTGTTGTGCAAGAGACAAAAGTGATACGGCCCAGTTTCAGAAATCTACTTGAAGGACTTTAATTTCGTACGGAATAGGCTTCCTTGTGAGCCGAATTCCGGTCTACGGATGACCTCATGTGGATATCTTAGAGAGCAAGAGCTGCGCTGTTATCTACAGAAACATCAAGCTCCTAATGGTTTATCTATTCAAGATCAGTTTAGCGCAGAGGCTATGCCATCCCTCGTCGTCTCTGTGACTGCTTCAGTAGGGAAGGAGCCTGCTGCAAAGAGATTGCATTTATTCTGACCGCCAAGACATGGGCTTTATTCTATATAAACCTATTTAGAATGATTTCTCTTTTTTGATTTTCTACGATGTCATTTTATGTGCATCAATAATTCTGACGTACCCTGTAGATCACTTAGAAATCATATGACGTGACAACTAAACATTAGGCCAAAAATAATAATCCACGTGAAAAGCTTCAGGTCGAAAAAGAAAGCATAAAATTATTGGGGTTTGCCGACAAGCATAGCGATAGGCTTCACAATGTCACAAGGCCATCTGTACCGCGAATTTCTACACGTTTTAGCATCCAAGAGAACTTCCGGGACTTCCGCGGAGCTATCTCGGGACCTACCGCAGGTTACCCGACGTTAAGTCCCCAAATGGCACTGCAGAAGTTCCAAACAACCTCCGCGGAACTTCCGAAGTCAAACAAGAGTGATGTAATTCGTTCATTATGGAAACATACTCGAGTAATAAGGCAAAAACTAGCATGAGCGTCGAACATTTTCCCGCTTCGAGAGACCAAAAATAGGGTTTATGAGCACCAGCAAAAGTGTTATTTCTAAGAAGCTTCACTAATGCTTTTGTTTTCGAAATATTCGTCCCAAGCGGGTGTGCCTCCTGACTGCGCTATATACCTACATCAGATTTCGACTTCAATGACAAAATGGAAACATTTTTGGTGGAAACCTACATCAAATCTTTGTAGTTGTGGGAGTAATCCCAGGGGTACATTCACATGAAACGACCTTTATCCGGAATTCGACATCATGGATGTTATTAATAGGTTATTGCGAAGTGGATATTGAAGGAAAACAGCTGAAAATTTTTTGTACTTTACTATGACTTTTTATACGGCTAGTTGAAGTCAAGTTAAAACATATCACCGCAAAAATTAAATGGAAATACGCTTCTCGATCTGGAAGAACCTAAGTGGTCGATGTTTAGAGAACATTACTTTTCCACGAGAAAGGGTAAGATTATCTTGAAAGAACCTTTGAATGCTAAAACTGAGCATAAACATATGGTAGCATTAGGATAACCGAAATATACTCATTAAATGAAACACTGTGATGGCTGCATATCGTTTTAAGAGATGCTGCGTAGTCATTGTACCACCGTCAGTACTTTTGGGCTCATTAAGGCGCGCATCATTACCATGATGGACGCGCGTTTGTGAAGTTATTAAACGGCACATGGACCATGAAATGGTATCGCAAGTAGCGCTCCGAGAACATTCTCATTCACGCCAGTTCCTCTTATACGGAACATGTTGAGCGCTCCGAATCGCTGAAGCTTGCCTCCCAAATGGCTAGCAGCAGTGGTTACTCGGTTTCACATCGTTCACATATACATCATTTTGTGACACGCAACCGCAATCAAAACGGAAACCAGCTCCCAGTTTGCCTTCACTTCACTCCGGACGATGTTAGCGCGGCTGTTCAAAAGTGCATCTTCTGAGCTTAACTACAGGACGACGTTGTCCTGGTAAACATACCTTATGTTAACATCGGAAAGCAGTTAGTTTGGAACAGGCTCTACGATTAACAATCTGTATCAGAACACTGCGTTATATGCCCGTACAGAAAAGAAGGTGCCTGTGCAAAAGTAGGCGTCATATACCAAGTCGAATGCTCGGATGAATGCTTAGATTCCGGCGCTATATATAGGGGGGACCAGCAGGGCGCTTTCTATGCGCATTGAGAAGTATTTGTCGAGTAAGAAGCGACGAAGTCTAGATTCGCCGCTTGTTGTGCACAGGAACGAAGCGCACGGCGGAAATGATTTCGCTGTCAGATGTAAGGTCTTGCAACAAATGGTCTTCTGTCCACAATTTCTTCCGGAACAGAGCTGGGTGACTCTGACTTTCATAGGTTCTGCAGGTACTCATGTAGTACTGAGGCAAATAGATGCGACTTCATTTCTCTCATGACATTCTCCGGAAGAAATTTTTTATTCGGTGAGGTCGAGATTTGGTGTTCGACGATGTTGACAACCACTCACAAGGAAATGTTTACAAGCGCAGTTTCTACCTTAATCCGATTTATCACATTAGTCTTGAAACAGTTTCACTGAAAGATACATTTTAACACAGGACTGATATCTGCCAGAGTTGCACATGGTCGGTTTGTCGGTAACCCTCTGCCGCAATTTCTGCGATTCTAACTCATTATTTCATATCTGTGCTAAGGTCAGGATTACTCCATGTGATACTCCTGCTCCGTTTAAAGAAGTTCATCTCCATTGCCATCTCTATCCTTTTGGAGATTTGAAATAACCTAGCCAGTTGTGGTGTAGCCAAATAACCTAGCCAGTTGTGGTGTAGCCAGTAATGCATATAACGTTTGCAGAACATATGGCTCCAAATACAATAGCAGGAGTGCAGTGCGGAGCAAGGCGATTTACAGGCTGTTGCTTGCTACTGCTGCCACTCATTTCTGCGTCGTAGTAAGTCGCCGAAATCGTCACGTTTTAGGTCACTATATACACTGCTGGAAGAGGATGTGCAGCTTTTGCAGCCAACTAGCGAAACTGTCCCGAAGATAATATACATAACAAACCTAATTCAGGTGAAGACTGCGTTCGTATACATTTCCTTGCAGGTGGTTGCCAACATCGGTGAACCCCAAATTTTGACCTCACCAAATAAAAAATTTCTCCCGATGAAATTCTCGCACAAAATGATGTCACATCCATTTGTCCCAGCACCACATGCATATCTGCAAAAACATGTAGTAATTAGTGTCGTGCAGCTCTGCTCTAAAAGAAGTCATGGACGGAAGACTATTTGAAACGTCAGGCAAAATCTGTACATATTATATAAAAAAGTGTGTGTGTGTGTGTGTGTGTGTGTGTGTGTGTGTGTGTGTGTGTGTGTGTGTGTGTGTGTGTGTGTGTGTGTGTGTGTGTGTGTGTGTGTGTGTGTGTGTGACGAATAGAAATCGCGGAGGGTTAACCGGACCCAACTTCGCATACGTGCACCCTAAAGGCCGGCGGAGGTTTTAGGCTACTTTTCACCGGGCCTTATCGATTGCTTTATCGATCATATCGAATTTATTGATTTCTTGCTTTTTTTGCCCCGAGGGCGGTGAAGACATGGCTACTGGGCATGTGAATACACTGAACGCGAATATGCAAACCATTTCGTACCGATTTATTTATGTCTTCTGGGATTTTCCAAAACGTTCAACGTGAATGTGGCAAGCATTTTAGAAGAATTTACCAGCCAAACAACTTTACCTTATTTTTGAGGAAATGGGATGAAGAAGTGTCATTCAAACTGACCACCAAATGATGAACATCTCGATTAGATTTTTTTGGCTCACCAAATGCTAGCATTAGCTTCAAATAGCCGGGACAAATAGAAGATCCGAGCAAAGCCTGGTACACCGTCTAGTAATAAATAAATATATCCACTAACAACCTGGTCAGGCTCAACACAGTATAAAGTTCATAACGTTGAGATAAACTTTGTTGCAAATCGTTCTGGTCAACTTTACTCCCGGGACAAGACCGAGTGGAACACAAATAGCGCAAAATACTTTAGATGTTTTCTACACACCATTCCGATCGGGTGTGAAATGGAGAATTTCTCTCGAAGTTATTCATTAATTCACTCACCTATTCCCACTTCTTTTAAACCAAAGTCAACATAGCAAATGTGTACAACTTAATGAGCAAACTACCGAGTTCGCTCACAAGTATAACTCTTTTGAACACTAGTAATAAACAGTCAACATGACAAATGTGTACAACTTAATGAGCAAACTACCGAGTTCGCTCACAAGGATAACTCTTTTGAACACTCCATTACAAGGTGACGGTGAAGTTCTGTTGAAACCAGACCGTTCTACGAAATTGTGTCTGCGGAGGATGAGTAACTTTTGAAACAGCTTCCACAAATGGTTTGTCTTTAATATCAATATATAACGAACGGAAAAATTCACATTCAAAAATCGTGGCCTAGCGCGCCATAGAGAGCCCGCAGAGTCCCCGACGCCGACGACAACCGTCGTGAGCGTCGTCGTCGCGCGCATGCCGCTGCGGCGTGTGTGGCGTTCGTTTGTGGACGAGTTGAGCCTTGCAATAAGCGATGTTTTTCGCTGTTCGCAACTCAGACAATTCCAGGGGCAACAATCTAGCAGACAGAGTTCCGAACGAGCGGGGGGCGACGCAAGAAACGAGCGAAGCCCCGTTCTCGCCCATGTCGCTCGAGCGTTTGGGCCGGAACGCCCTGGTATTGGCCCTCTTTAGGCCCCCAAATTCTGCTTGTTTAAACCGCTCTAAGGCATCATTCGTCACTGGTATTAACCAATTGACTGTTCTGTTTCAGTGCAGTTAACTGGTTAACACCATTGACGAATGACACCTGAAACAACTAAACGATTATTTGACCAAATATATTTATTGAAAGCTGCTTCAATATAGTAGAATCATCCATTGGAAATTATGACTACATGACTACACATGCAACTAAAAATATGTACATACTTGAGAAAGGAAAAAAATTAGTGCCTAATCAAGAACTTCAACTTGGGAAGACACGATATTGTTCAAACAATATGAGGGAAGATGGGCTGCACATGCAGCTAAAAAGGTAGATGATCCAAGGGTGAATATTATAATGAGAACCGCAGGCAGTGCCAGACTGGAGATGGAAACAGTTAATGAAGCTCGTAGTGAAGGAAAGCTCGACTGGGAATCGTACTCCATATTTTAAAGAACCCAAGAATTGCTTTGAAGCGAGAGATGAGGTAAGACATTCATATGTTAGAGCGAAATGAGGCAAGGTAGTCACATTACTTAAAGATGTGTGAGTTTGAAATCGTCATAGTCAAAAACGCTTCTCCGTTTTGAAGATAGTGTCTGCACTAGTGTGCGGTTAGATTCAGGAAGAAAAAAGCGGGCAGTAAGTAGGAAAAAAGACCTCGTCAAAACGAACCTTCCACTGGCTTCCGCTTCTTTCGTAGGAGGAAAAACAAGCGGATGTAGGCAAAATTTTGTTCTTTCTGGAGAAACTAAGCGATCACACAGGAAATCTTTTGTGAGTCTCTATCGTCGAAATGGCCAAAACGTTCGTTACCTGAAGTTATAGACCAAAGCGTCTGCGAAACATTTGTCATGACAAAAAGGGCATAACTCCTACAAACAATGCTATCATGAGGAGGAAAATGAGAGAAGGAGATAAACAATATCGAAAGTAAGGAAAGTGCCGGGTACCGGTGGTGAAGTCAGTTATCCTCGAAGACGATGTCGTAGCTTGCATCGTAGTCTTCACCCACAGAAGCGACACGTTCGTGTTCTTCTTGACGTGATCGAAGGTCGCGTTTAGCGGGACGCTAAAAGGCAGTACTTTAGAGAAGGGCTATAGGGCTTACAGAAAAAGATTATACGTGCATTGTTCGGCAGCCAGTTCTGCATGTTGTCGTAGTATTCATACTCGTACGACGGAATGTGCTCACTGTAGCAGGCGGCGGGAATCCGAACAAAACTTTCATCAGTTTCTCCATCATGCCAATCTCTTCCGCAGAGATGCCAAAGTGATGAATGTAAGAAGCGTTATAAAGAATGTTCCCATTCCCTTGAGAAAACCAGCCTTTCGTTCCCGAATAAAATTAGGTCCCCTAAACATACTCATTTCGGGTGTGATTGAGGTTTCCATCTGCTCATTTATCACAAACCAGCATCATTGCAGTTACCGAGTAAGATTCTAATAATAGAAAATGTTAAGCGTAACTAACGCTCGAAGAATTTCTAACACTTCTTGTTGAACTCTTATAAAAGGTTGGTACCTTTACATATCTGTTGTCTGCCGGGTTCCACACTCAGATCTCACGAGCATGATCGTGATGACAGTCTATCTGGATGTTCCCTCATCATGCGTCTCTGCCTCATCCTCTCTTCCATCAATACTGAACGAAGAAACCTTTGACTCGTTAAACTCTCGCCGATGTACTCAGGAACGTACTTCCGTAGCCGCGCAAACCGTGCTTGCTGATGTATTGTGGCATTTTACACCTAAAATAAAATTAGATAGATGGAAATGCATATATGAAACAAATTGTGCAACGACCGGACGGGGAAAATAATGCAAATTCTCAACTACACGAAAGGAACGAACATCACAACACACACATATCGGAATAAAAAAATGAAAAAGTGGAAATGAAGAAGAACTTCGAAATTGCATAATTTCGAAACTTCATCAATGACCGATTTGAGGTGTCTTTTGAGCCGTTACTTCAACAAAAAATTGCGCGGTCAGCCTCCATGCATGAGCGGTCACATGCAAGCGACTTAGCATGTTCCGTGCTGAACGGCGGATGTAGCGCATCAAACCGATTGTTGCCCTCTTAAGGACCGCTAACGAACGACACCCGCCATTAGCCCTCAACACACCCAACTTCCGTGCGCACTTGGCCCGCTGTGGACCCTCGGTCAAATCTTCCGCCCGGAAAGCCTAGTGAAGCGAATCGAGCTTTGCCCCTAGAATTGTCTAAGAAGTTCTGGTATGAGCATACAAGGACACAGCGCACGCCGCATTCTGGTTTCGCGCGCGGTGAAAAGCAACGCCGCGTTCTGTGACGTCGGCGTCCCCGGCATCACGCACAAAAAGCGTCGCGTTCGGATCAATTTGCGTACTTTTTGATCGACGCTCACGACGGTCGTCGTCGGCGTCGGGGACTCTGCGGGCCGTCATAGGGCGTCGGGCAACCTAGTGTGGCGCTGGAGCGCGAATTCTCTGTACGTGCTGGATTCAAACTGAGCTTCTGCTGGCAGGTTACCGGAAATGGAATCATCGAAGCCTATAGAGTAGAGGACTGCTCCCATACCGTAACTGGAGGCGTCGGAATAGATAAGAGCAGTAGGATGGAAAGGAGTGTCATCCAATCTACGATAGAACTTACCATCACTCAATCTTTCGGTCCAGTAGTCCAGTTCCAAAGTTTCATCCTCATTTAGGGGATAGTGGCGATTGAGGAAACTGTCCGCATTCATGACTCTTGCACTCATGGCACGGGTGTATAACTGCGGTTCTTGCTCTAAAACAAACCACATAGAGTTCATCGTACCGATTAACTGAAGCCGCTCTCGCAGAGACGGCGCTCGTGAGCTCCTCAAGCTCTCTAGCCGTCGCACGGCTTTGGATTCTCTCCCGAGAAATGCTCACCACTCTCTCTTCCAGGTTTATCTCAAAACCCAGCCATGTCGTGCTGGTCTTGGGGAGGAGACTACACTTCTCTATTGAGAGTGTAACCCCGGCATGCTCAAAGTCACGCGTTATCATGCTTATGGCGCTCTCCATTGTCTCTCGGCTCCGACCGCATACGATGCCGTCGTCCAGGTAGAGACACATGTCAATGCTCTGCTTCCTCCACCTAGCCAGGAGTGGTTTGAATATTTTTGTGAAAATGTAGGGCGCAGCGAAGAAACCGAAGGGCAGGACTTTGAACACGTAAAACTTTTCTCTCCATGCAAAGCCAAAATAACTGTAAAAATTTGGGTGAATGGACACGTGGTGATATCCTGACGTAGTCACAAACTTGGCATTCCTCAAAATATCGAAAGCTTTTGTCATATCCTCAAATCTCACGGATTCCTTCACAACGAACTCATTCAACCACGACAGATCCAATATTAGCCTCAGCTTTTTACCTCGTGCGACGGAGAGACGCGATACAACTGTGGGTTTCGACGCAACACTTTGGACGGCTCCTGTGTCCAGCAACTCTTTCATATTTGTATCGACGAATTCGGCGTGCTCGAGGGCTGAGGCTCGATTTCTTGGAGACGATAGTTGCATGGGTGGCTGACCTGCAAAGTTGATTTTAAAACCCTCTATCACCCATTGTTTTATCAGATTGGAAAGTTCTGAGGTAAGCCAGAAGTCTTGGTGATTTATTATCTCACCGGCTTTGAAATTACTGCTGCTGTTTTTTCGCGAAGGTGCAGGAGGCCGCGTAGTGTCCGTGCAGACCGCAGTTAAAGCAGGGTCTTCTTGGTAGGCTTGAGGCTTGTTGAGACCTCGTATGGACGTGATTGGGTAGAAGGCCGAAGAGGCTTCTCCTCCTCCGTGGAATTGCACGTATACTGGGTTGGGCGCAAGTTGTGACCACGTGGTGACCGGTAGGGGCTGACCCATGAATCCGAACGATGAGGAGGGGTTGAGGGCAAAAGAAGGCTGGGGTGCTCAGCAACAGCCTTGTCAAATTCGTCGGTTTGACCGATCGTTGATTCGACCTTGTCAAAGGTGTCAGCTAGGTTGAAAATAGACGGATCTGTGTCCCACCAACGACAGTGGTAAGCCTCCTTTTAAGATTTTTCTTCAGATTCCTACACTTTTCTTTGCGTTGTTCTTCGTCTTGGGTGTCCTCAATTTCTTCAACGTCCTTTACCCATTTGAGCAGTAAAGTGGCTTGGGCCTGAAGACCCGGGTGCGACAGAGTTGGAGCCTTGGGAGCCGATTGTCTGAAGATTTCCTGTTTTCCTTCCCTAAACCTCTTCTCGACGATTTCTGTGATCAAAGGTCCTACGCCTTCCGCTACTTGGGACGAGATAGAGGCGATTAGTTCACTTCTCTCGGGCACTTCCTCAGTCATTTTCTATAAATTCAGATGAAGTATTAATTCTGAACGCTAGCTGAGAGTTGTCTCGATTACCTTTACAGATTATAGTCGTAGGTCTTCTTTATTTTTCACTTCCACAATCCTTAACGCCGAAGCTCGATTTGTGATTGGAATCTACCCTCTCGGAACGGAAATTGCGTGGTGAGTCGTGGGGAAACCTCCAAGCAAAGCTGAGGTGTACCTGGTGACTAAAACAAGACTTGAGTATGGCGTGGGGAAAGGTGTGGAAGAACTAGTATCCTCTTGCTGAGAATGTGGAGGAGGCGCTAACGCGGGGAGGAGTTATTGTAGACTCGAGTAATGTACGCCCGCCACTGGGTATCCAGTGAAAATCGACAAACGATGTCAAATAGTGCATTGAGAATTTCACACTGTATTCGGTTCAGTAAGAAGCAGGTAACAACCTATGATAACCAGATACCTGTCTCCTTGACTCGAAGTAAAACTTCCTTTCTCGTATAACGGGCTTTTTTCCGCGATTAACCAGCATTTTCCCAATTGACCTGCTCGAAGCGGCCGATGCGTTTCTATGCAATCCCTGAATGAGTGTTTAGTTCACGCTAACGGTCGCGAGTGATAAGAACGAGTGATAAATATAAGTCTGTGGAAAACGGGCGAAACGAATGAGTTGGTGTACAGGGTGTTTTCCGGGAGTAAAGATCGGTGCAATTGCGGTCCCAGAACAAAGGCTACGTGCGAATTGCTGGAACCTCCGCTTTCACATAGTCTTTCAACTGAGAATTTGATCTATTGGAATGGATCAGACCGCGCGCGATGTTTACTCCAAGATAAATGCCCTGTAGTGCTGGATTTCGTGGACGTTTTTGGTTGAGTGAGAATGCTGGTCGAAGAAAAGAAAACGTGCTACTCAAAGCCTTGTAGAGCCTAGACTGATCTTTCTTCCCGGCCCAATACCCTATTTTCGCGCCCTCGCTGACTCAGCCATTTTACCTACGACATCCGTTTTGGCCTGTTGCCAACACTGCTCTGCGCTCTCCTGATATCGTTCGACTTGTGAAAAGGGCGCTTTCTTCGTCCATCTTCTTGTTATTGTTTTCTTTTTCTTGTTCCTTCTCCTTCGTTGTTGTCTTTGTTGTTGTTGTTCATGTTCTTCTTCTCCGTTCCTCTTCTTCCTATTCTTTTTCTTCGTTCTTCGTCGTTCTTTGTCTTCTTATTTCTTGTTATGTCTTCTCATTTCTTGTTACTGTTATTGTTTTCGTTCTTCTCCCTGTCCTTCTTTGTTTTTGTTCTTTCCCTTTTCCTTCGCTGTTGGTTGTCGTTTTTGTTCTTCTGTCTTTTTCTCTTCGTTCTTCTTCTTCGCTGTTGTAGTTCCTCTTTTTCTTCTTCTTCTCTCCATTCTTCATTCTCCTTCCTCTTCTCCCTTCCCTGTTCTTCGTCCTTCTTTTCCTATGTACTTCCTTCTTTTTTTCTTGTTCTTTTTTTCTTCGTTTGATTCTTCTTCATTCTTCGTCCTTCTTCGTCAGCTTCTTCCTCCTTGTTATTGTTATTGTTCTTCTTCCTATTCTTCGTTCTCGTTTTTGTTGTTTTTCTTCTTCGTTAATGTGTCGTAAATGTTTTTGTTCTTCTATTTGTTCTTCTTCGTTGTTCTTCTCCTTCTCCTCTTCCTTCGCTGTTGTTGTTGTTGCTCCCGTTCTTCTTCTCTCCAATCTTTATTCTCCTTCCTCTTTTTCATTCGTTCGTTCTTCATTTCTCTTTTTCTCCATACCTCTTCCTTTCTTCTTCTGCTTCTTCCTGGTTGTAGTTGTTGCCGACATTCTACTTCTTAGAACAGTTCATGCTGTTTGGATTGAAAACTGAAAGCAACATATTTTTCGGTCTTGAAAATTCCACCTTCACTGGATTCTTTACTTTTCGTGGATGCTATTATTTCTGGCTACGGTTAATTCGTTTAGATTCTATGTCCTCGCTATCAAAAGGCGTTTCTGGAACAAGTAGAGTGAACGTGGATAGCCTGTACCACGGTCGAAATCTTGCCGCAGAAGCCAAGCCTCTTGATAAGGAAACAATCAGTTCTCTAATTTGTAACTCGGCGAGATATCTTTTTGATGCTTCATTTTTGCTTTCCATTTCGCTATTACATATTTGTCATAAAGCAGTAATTTCTTTCATGACTTCCTTCTGAATTGTAGAATGTAGCGCCCTATGTCGCCGTCGCCGGCGAATGTGACACCGGTGCTCATAGGTGGAATACCTTGAGAGTCGTAATCCACCCCCCCCCCTCCCTTCAGTTTTTTGCCGAGATTGGGGAAAGGTTCTACCACTTTAGGAGAGGAGTGAAGCATTTTTGAAAGATCACTTTCGCACTTGTTGGATGAGATTGACGATTGGGTCAGATCATAGCCCTGAATGTGCAACTTTCTTTCGATACTCTTCATGAGTTTCAGAGAAGTTGTACAAGAATGCACTTACAAGATGACACATAAGAAAGCAAGGGGATAATGTGGGATAATTTACAGGCGTGTCTACTGAGTGGAGTGTAACTCTGTAACCCTGGAGAGTGTGGTATGATAACAGCAAGGTAGGGACGTTTGTTTTTCACCAGCGAGTTGTCCAAGTTCGATTCTTTGCGAGGATGTTTTGCAAACACTTCAACATGCTCTTTTTCTTTCGGTACCATTAATAACAAGTGTAAAATAGTCCGTGAATACTTTCTTCTTAAGCTTGGACGTTTTATTTGGCTGTAACTCGACTCCTAGGGTCAATAAATATGTAGCTCAAAATGCAATTCTGTGGATGGAGTCCTAGGACCTCCGGACATCACATGGTGCTCCGAAACTATGGAGGCGGTTTTCCAGAATCAAACCTGAATGGAGATGCAAAATCGCACGGTTTCTCGTTCATTGGAAATTTTTATAGCGATAAGATCACATATGACATGACCACAAAATTTGTTAAATTTGAGGTATATTGACACTCAATAACTGACAATCAGAAGTTGTAAAAAAAAGACTCTATGCATAAGATCGAGCAAATCTTCCTGTATTGTAATGCATTGAATTTGTCTTCTCATACAAAGTAGTTTTTTTCCCATGAATTAATTTTCAAATCAACAAAAACTCTTACAGAGACAACGAATCAGTAATCGCTCCTCATTTCTGCTGTTTCTTGACTGTCCCGCACAGCTCATTCGTCTCTACCCCATGCAGTAGGTTTCTAGGTTTTTTTTTTCCAAGGGTTTGAGTTAGAAGTGAGCCTTCTCGAGGTAATGGAAAGTACTTGTAGGTTTGCATACTCCCAACACGTATTAATAGCGCTTTGGGATCTGTCGCTTACTGGAATGGTGCCGAGCGTTTTCGAAACACACACAACAGAGAAAAAGTGTCGGCGCGCCGCTTTTGACTTTAGAGGGCGGCAATCGCCGCACAGTTGGGATGCTTGCTCATTGTTGCACATGTTTTGCTCTTCAAAGCACTATTTCGCTTCGTTTATGACATTTTTGCTTTCTAAAAGCCTGCCGGGCGTTTTCGAAACACACACAACAGTGAAAAAGTGTCGGCGCGCCGCTTTTGACTTTAGAGGGCGGCAATTGCCGCACAGTTGGGATGCTTGCTCATTGTTGCACATGTTTTGCTCTTCAAAGCACCATTTCGCTTCGTTTATGACATTTTTGCTTTCTAAAAGCCTGCCGGGCGTTTTCGAAACACACACAACAGTGAAAAAGTGTCGGCGCGCCGCTTTTGACTTTAGAGGGCGGCAATCGCCGCACAGTTGGGATGCTTGCTCATTGTTGCACATGTTTTGCTCTTCAAAGCACCATTTCGCTTCGTTTATGACATTTTTGCTTTCTAAAAGCCTGCCGGGCGTTTTCGAAACACACACAACAGTGAAAAAGTGTCGGCGCGCCGCTTTTGACTTTAGAGGGCGGCAATCGCCGCACAGTTGGGATGCTTGCTCATTGTTGCACATGTTTTGCTCTTCATAGCACCATTTCGCTTCGTTTATGACATTTTTGCTTTCTAAAAGCCTGCCGGGCGTTTTCGAAACACACACAACAGTGAAAAAGTGTCGGCGCGCCGCTTTTGACTTTAGAGGGCGGCAATCGCCGCACAGTTGGGATGCTTGCTCATTGTTGCACATAATTTGCTCTTCAAAGCACCACTTCGCTTCGTTGATGACATTTTTGCTTTCTAAACCCTCCGAAGCAGCGTGCTAATGATTGGTTGCGTTTTCGAAACACACACAACAGTGAAAAAGTGTCGGCGCGCCGCTTTTGACTTTAGAGGGCGGCAATCGCCGCACAGTTGGGATGCTTGCTCATTGTTGCACATGTTTTGCTCCTCAAAGCACCATTTCGCTTCGTTTATGACATTTTTGCTTTCTAAAAGCCTGCCGGGCGTTTTCGAAACACACACAACAGTGAAAAAGTGTCGGCGCGCCGCTTTTGACTTTAGAGGGCGGCAATCGCCGCACAGTTGGGATGCTTGCTCATTGTTGCACATGTTTTGCTCTTCAAAGCACTATTTCGCTTCGTTTATGACATTTTTGCTTTCTAAACCCTCCGAAGCAGCGTGCTAATGATTGATTGCGTTTTCGAAACACACACAACAGTGAAAAAGTGTCGGCGCGCCGCTTTTGACTTTAGAGGGCGGCAATCGCCGCACAGTTGGGATGCTTGCTCATTGTTGCACATGTTTTGCTCTTCAAAGCACCATTTCGCTTCGTTTATGACATTTTTGCTTTCTAAAAGCCTGCCGGGCGTTTTCGAAACACACACAACAGTGAAAAAGTGTCGGCGCGCCGCTTTTGACTTTAGAGGGCGGCAATCGCCGCACAGTTGGGATGCTTGCTCATTGTTGCACATGTTTTGCTCTTCATAGCACCATTTCGCTTCGTTTATGACATTTTTGCTTTCTAAAAGCCTGCCGGGCGTTTTCGAAACACACGCAACAGTGAAAAAGTGTCGGCGCGCCGCTTTTGACTTTAGAGGGCGGCAATCGCCGCACAGTTGGGATGCTTGCTCATTGTTGCACATGTTTTGCTCTTCAAAGCACTATTTCGCTTCGTTTATGACATTTTTGCTTTCTAAACCCTCCGAAGCACCCTGCTAATGATTGATGGCGTTTTCGAAACACACACAATAGTGAAAAAGTGTCGGCGCGCCGCTTTTGACTTTAGAGGGCGGCAATCGCCGCACAGTTGGGATGCCTGCTCATTCTTGCACATGTTTTGCTCTTCAAAGCACCATTTTGCTTCGTTTATGACATTTTTGCTTTCTAAAAGCCTGCCGGGCGTTTTCGGAACACACACAACAGTGAAAAAGTGTCGGCGCGCCGCTTTTGACTTTAGAGGGCGGCAATCGCCGCACAGTTGGGATGCTTGCTCATTGTTGCACATGTTTTGCTCTTCAAAGCACTATTTCGCTTCGTTTATGACATTTTTGCTTTCTAAAAGCCTGCCGGGCGTTTTCGAAACACACACAACAGTGAAAAAGTGTCGGCGCGCCGCTTTTGACTTTAGAGGGCGGCAATCGCCGCACAGTTGGGATGCTTGCTCATTGTTGCACATGTTTTGCTCTTCAAAGCACCATTTCGCTTCGTTTATGACATTTTTGCTTTCTAAAAGCCTGCCGGGCGTTTTCGAAACACACACAACAGTGAAAAAGTGTCGGCGCGCCGCTTTTGACTTTAGAGGGCGGCAATCGCCGCACAGTTGGGATGCTTGCTCATTGTTGCACATGTTTTGCTCTTCAAAGCACTATTTCGCTTCGTTTATGACATTTTTGCTTTCTAAACCCTCCGAAGCACCCTGCTAATGATTGATGGCGTTTTCGAAACACACACAATAGTGAAAAAGTGTCGGCGCGCCGCTTTTGACTTTAGAGGGCGGCAATCGCCGCACAGTTGGGATGCCTGCTCATTCTTGCACATGTTTTGCTCTTCAAAGCACCATTTTGCTTCGTTTATGACATTTTTGCTTTCTAAAAGCCTGCCGGGCGTTTTCGGAACACACACAACAGTGAAAAAGTGTCGGCGCGCCGCTTTTGACTTTAGAGGGCGGCAATCGCCGCACAGTTGGGATGCTTGCTCATTGTTGCACATGTTTTGTTCTTCAAAGCACTATTTCGCTTCGTTTATGACATTTTTGCTTTCTAAACCCTCCGAAGCAGCGTGCTTATGATTGATTGCGTTTTCGAAACACACACAACAATGAAAAAGTGTCGGCGCGCCGCTTTTGACTTTAGAGGGCGGCAATCGCCGCACAGTTGGGATGCTTGCTCATTGTTGCACATGTTTTGCTCTTCAAAGCACAATTTCGCTTCGTTTATGACATTTTTGCTTTCTAAAAGCCTGCCGGGCGTTTTCGAAACACAAACAACAGTGAAAAAGTGTCGGCGCGCCGCTTTTGACTTTAGAGGGCGGCAATCGCCGCACAGTTGGGATGCTTGCTCATTGTTGCACATGTTTTGCTCTTCAAAGCACCATTTCGCTTCGTTTATGACATTTTTGCTTTCTAAAAGCCTGCCGGGCGTTTTCGAAACACACACAACAGTGAAAAAGTGTCGGCGCGCCGCTTTTGACTTTAGAGGGCGGCAATCGCCGCACAGTTGGGATGCTTGCTCATTGTTGCACATAATTTGCTCTTCAAAGCACCATTTCGCTTCGTTTATGACATTTTTGCTTTCTAAAAGCCTGCCGGGCGTTTTCGAAACACACACAACAGTGAAAAAGTGTCGGCGCGCCGCTTTTGACTTTAGAGGGCGGCAATTGCCGCACAGTTGGGATGCTTGCTCATTGTTGCACATGTTTCGCTCTTCAAAGCACCATTTCGCTTCGTTTATGACATTTTTGCTTTCTAAAAGCCTGCCGGGCGTTTTCGAAACACACACAACAGTGAAAAAGTGTCGGCGCGCCGCTTTTGACTTTAGAGGGCGGCAATCGCCGCACAGTTGGGATGCTTGCTCATTGTTGCACATGTTTTGCTCTTCATAGCACCATTTCGCTTCGTTTATGACATTTTTGCTTTCTAAAAGCCTGCCGGGCGTTTTCGAAACACACGCAACAGTGAAAAAGTGTCGGCGCGCCGCTTTTGACTTTAGAGGGCGGCAATCGCCGCACAGTTGGGATGCTTGCTCATTGTTGCACATAATTTGCTCTTCAAAGCACCATTTCGCTTCGTTTATGACATTTTTGCTTTCTAAACCCTCCGAAGCACCCTGCTAATGATTGATGGCGTTTTCGAAACACACACAATAGTGAAAAAGTGTCGGCGCGCCGCTTTTGACTTTAGAGGGCGGCAATCGCCGCACAGTTGGGATGCCTGCTCATTCTTGCACATGTTTTGCTCTTCAAAGCACCATTTTGCTTCGTTTATGACATTTTTGCTTTCTAAAAGCCTGCCGGGCGTTTTCGGAACACACACAACAGTGAAAAAGTGTCGGCGCGCCGCTTTTGACTTTAGAGGGCGGCAATCGCCGCACAGTTGGGATGCTTGCTCATTGTTGCACATGTTTTGTTCTTCAAAGCACTATTTCGCTTCGTTTATGACATTTTTGCTTTCTAAACCCTCCGAAGCAGCGTGCTTATGATTGATTGCGTTTTCGAAACACACACAACAATGAAAAAGTGTCGGCGCGCCGCTTTTGACTTTAGAGGGCGGCAATCGCCGCACAGTTGGGATGCTTGCTCATTGTTGCACATGTTTTGCTCTTCAAAGCACCATTTCGCTTCGTTTATGACATTTTTGCTTTCTAAAAGCCTGCCGGGCGTTTTCGAAACACAAACAACAGTGAAAAAGTGTCGGCGCGCCGCTTTTGACTTTAGAGGGCGGCAATCGCCGCACAGTTGGGATGCTTGCTCATTGTTGCACATGTTTTGCTCTTCAAAGCACCATTTCGCTTCGTTTATGACATTTTTGCTTTCTAAAAGCCTGCCGGGCGTTTTCGAAACACACACAACAGTGAAAAAGTGTCGGCGCGCCGCTTTTGACTTTAGAGGGCGGCAATCGCCGCACAGTTGGGATGCTTGCTCATTGTTGCACATGTTTTGCTCTTCAAAGCACCATTTCGCTTCGTTTATGACATTTTTGCTTTCTAAAAGCCTGCCGGGCGTTTTCGAAACACACACAACAGTGAAAAAGTGTCGGCGCGCCGCTTTTGACTTTAGAGGGCGGCAATCGCCGCACAGTTGGGATGCTTGCTCATTGTTGCACATGTTTTGCTCTTCAAAGCACCATTTCGCTTCGTTTATGACATTTTTGCTTTCTAAAAGCCTGCCGGGCGTTTTCGAAACACACACAACAGTGAAAAAGTGTCGGCGCGCCGCTTTTGACTTTAGAGGGCGGCAATCGCCGCACAGTTGGGATGCTTGCTCATTGTTGCACATGTTTTGCTCTTCATAGCACCATTTCGCTTCGTTTATGACATTTTTGCTTTCTAAAAGCCTGCCGGGCGTTTTCGAAACACACACAACAGTGAAAAAGTGTCGGCGCGCCGCTTTTGACTTTAGAGGGCGGCAATCGCCGCACAGTTGGGATGCTTGCTCATTGTTGCACATGTTTTGTTCTTCAAAGCACTATTTCGCTTCGTTTATGACATTTTTGCTTTCTAAACCCTCCGAAGCAGCGTGCTTATGATTGATTGCGTTTTCGAAACACACACAACAATGAAAAAGTGTCGGCGCGCCGCTTTTGACTTTAGAGGGCGGCAATCGCCGCACAGTTGGGATGCTTGCTCATTGTTGCACATGTTTTGCTCTTCAAAGCACCATTTCGCTTCGTTTATGACATTTTTGCTTTCTAAAAGCCTGCCGGGCGTTTTCGAAACACACACAACAGTGAAAAAGTGTCGGCGCGCCGCTTTTGACTTTAGAGGGCGGCAATCGCCGCACAGTTGGGATGCTTGCTCATTGTTGCACATGTTTTGCTCTTCAAAGCACTATTTCGCTTCGTTTATGACATTTTTGCTTTCTAAACCCTCCGAAGCAGCGTGCTTATGATTGATTGCGTTTTCGAAACACACACAACAATGAAAAAGTGTCGGCGCGCCGCTTTTGACTTTAGAGGGCGGCAATCGCCGCACAGTTGGGATGCTTGCTCATTGTTGCACATGTTTTGCTCTTCAAAGCACATTTCGCTTCGTTTATGACATTTTTGCTTTCTAAAAGCCTGCCGGGCGTTTTCGAAACACACACAACAGTGAAAAAGTGTCGGCGCGCCGCTTTTGACTTTAGAGGGCGGCAATCGCCGCACAGTTGGGATGCTTGCTCATTGTTGCACATGTTTTGCTCTTCAAAGCACCATTTCGCTTCGTTTATGACATTTTTGCTTTCTAAAAGCCTGCCGGGCGTTTTCGAAACACACACAACAGTGAAAAAGTGTCGGCGCGCCGCTTTTGACTTTAGAGGGCGGCAATCGCCGCACAGTTGGGATGCTTGCTCATTGTTGCACATAATTTGCTCTTCAAAGCACCATTTCGCTTCGTTGATGACATTTTTGCTTTCTAAACCCTCCGAAGTAGCGTGCTAATGATTGGTTGCGTTTTCGAAACACACACAACAATGAAAAAGTGTCGGCGCGCCGCTTTTGACTTTAGAGGGCGGCAATCGCCGCACAGTTGGGATGCTTGCTCATTGTTGCACATGTTTTGCTCTTCAAAGCACCATTTCGCTTCGTTTATGACATTTTTGCCTTCTAAAAGCCTGCCGGGCGTTTTCGAAACACACACAACAGTGAAATAGTGTCGGCGCGCCGCTTTTGACTTTAGAGGGCGGCAATCGCCGCACAGTTGGGATGCTTGCTCATTGTTGCACATGTTTTGTTCTTCAAAGCACTATTTCGCTTCGTTTATGACATTTTTGCTTTCTAAAAGCCTGCCGGGCGTTTTCGAAACACACACAACATTGAAAAAGTGTCGGCGCCCCGCTTTTGACTTTAGAGGGCGGCAATCGCCGCACAGTTGGGATGCTTGCTCATTGTTGCACATGTTTTGCTCTTCAAAGCACCATTTTGCTTCGTTTATGACATTTTTGCTTTCTAAACCCTCCGAAGCACCCTGCTAATGATTGATAGCCGCAGTTTAACATGTTCTTTCACAGCCCAGCATACTGTTGTATAGTATCTATAGGTACAACTGTGTTGTAGACCCCTCCTTAGTGTTCTTTGCTCCATGCCATCAGTTTTTTTTTTGTGAACCGCGTATTTACACCCAACTGTAGCCGCACACTATGTAGGGTTGGGGTGCGGAGGGAAGAGTTGGTGCCGGAGCCAGCGAAGAAAAAGGTTCGCCACGCGAACGTTAAATTACTAGGTGAAAGAAATAGAAATTAACTACAACAAACGATTTCTAGAAAGATTTCTATTGTTGATTTGTTGATTTACTACAAAGATACTGTGTGATGTATTAAAGTTCTATTAGGTTGCACATGTAAGTTGGAGTTCTATTAGGACTTCGAAGACGTTGTTGCGTCTATTTGAGTATCAAAGAAGTTATTAGATTGTCCATAATAAAGTGCATGGTGATGTTTGCTCGTTGCAACTTTGCCCAACGCTTAGAAACAACTTCAAAGGTAACATTCTCAATGCAAATATGAAAATTTGGAACAGTGAGATAGTTTACTCACATGAAGATTTGGTAAGGACATTTACATTATAGATAAATGAAATAACAAGCACAAGTGTCCTCTTCGGAGATCCTTTAGATCATTAGCAAGGTGCTTCAGAGTTTCTGGAAAGCAAAAATGTCATAAATGAAGCGAAACGGTGCTTTAAAGAGCGACAAATGTGCAACAATGAGCAAACGACCTAAATGTACGACGATTGCTGCGCTCTAAAGTCAAAAGCTAGCCGCACCGCGTGGCGATGCGGCGCGCCGACACTTTTCCACTGTTGTGTGTTTCGAAAACGCTATGGTGCCGGCGTTCGCTTCGTCATCCGTGGCCGATCAGCTGGGAGTGCAAAGATGTGGTGGTCCCTTCCCCTTGAACGGTTTTTCAGCGACAGTTTTAGCAATCTCTTTGCGAACATCGCGAACATGGCTGCTGTGGTGGTGCAAAATGCGACAGGTGGGTGACCAAACCTTTGAACCTTAGAACTCCTGCAGTTTCTTTACAATCACAAAGTGGGAGACGTATTTCTGAATTTCAAGGTTCAATATTTTGCAGAGGTTATGCTAATTGAGGATGTAATTCGGCCACCGAGATCCATAGTCAATGTGCAGCAGTGGAATGAATGCTATTTGAGATGGGTCCCACCAGCGAACGTTAAAGTGAGTAGTGGGTAGTAACTTCTTAGTGAATGTGGGTCTATTCTTGAAAAAGCATCTGATGTTTGTTCCTTAAACGTGGTTCTGTTTCAGGTATATGTGGGACACATTCCACATGAACTCTTCGAGGATTCCATTGTGCCCCTGTTCGAGCAGTGTGGAAAGATTTGGGACCTGTGTTTGATGATGGATCCCATGTCTGGAAAGAACCGTGGATATGCGTTCCTGACATTCTGCGAGAAGGCCTACGCTGCTGAGGCAGCCAAGAAGGTTATTTTCTCTCCATCTGTTTGCATCCCTCTCGCGTCTAGGGGGCGCTCTTAGTCGTTGTGTAGTCGTGACTCTTCCTTTTTTCGCTGCGCTCTCTTGCCTCCTTCTTTTGTCACCTTGGTGTTCTTGTTGTCTCTTGTTCTCCATTGATTTTGCCACATGTGGTTTGACTTGTTTCATTTTCTCACTGTGCGAAAAGATGCGTTGAAAACATCGCCAAAACTGAAAAACTGCGCAAAAAGGCACGAACCAGCTATGATTTTAGTATGATGGACACGAAATTTCACACGGAAATACTTTGAAAGTGAACGTCTCTGTCGCAAACACACGTCTGTTCCTTGGAAACATCCCCAAGTCGACGAAGAGCAAGCGTACGGAATGCGGCCATCTCTCTCTTACAATGCCCTTACTTCTATAGATCACATCTACCTTTTTACACCCGAGAAGTTGCTGTGTCGTACATTTCCCTAGTTCTTGGGGTAAGCATTACCTTGGAAAAACTCAATCTTAAATTAGCTCGTGAAACCAACGCTATATTCGTGATCAGCACCCCAAATAACCCCCCTAGGCAAAATTTGAGCGAATTCCGTGAGGTGCCGTATCTGGGGTAACCTTGCCGTAACCCTACAAAAATGGGGTTACGGTACAAAATGGATATGATATTCGTGATCAGCACCCCAAATAACCCTCCTAGGCAAAATTTGAGCGAATTCCGTGAGGTACCGTATCTGGGGTAACCTTAAATGGATACGATATTTGTGATCAGCACCCCAAATAACCCCCCTAGGCGAAGTTTGGGCGAAATTTTTTTTTGAAATTTTGGGGCAGAACTAGCCGAATAGTGCCCAATTTTGTATGTATTTTAGCTTAGCTTTTGAACTTTGGAGACGTAAATGAGAGCTTCCTAATCTTCTGTGAGCAGTACCTTAGATGTAACGGTTTAGTTGCTTCAGAGAAAAATGCACGCTTAGGGAAAAATGCACGCTTATGTTGACCATCATTTTTTTTTCATGTGCTTTTTATTTCAGAGGATTCGATGACTATGGTTATGATGGAGGCTACGTAATGGGAGGTGGATACGGCGACTACGGCTACGGGATGGGCGGAGGCGGCTACGGCGGAGGCTATGGCGACTTCCAGAACGGCGGTTGCGGTCCTCAGGGCGGTTTTGGTGGACCGTTCGGTGGTGGACGTGGTGGAAACAGAGGAGGCTTTGCTGGGTAAGAATCCTTCAGTAGGCAATTGTGTTGAAACATAGAATTGCTCGTAAAGTGATTACAGCCCTTCCAGGCGGGACAAGCGAAGGGGAGACAGGTCTGGAGGCCCGACTTCGAAGAGGGACAACGATGCGCCGGACTTCTCGGCTGATGTGAACATGAGCTCGTTCTAGATCTGATGTGATGTTCGTGTTTTTTTTCCTTTTGAATGTTTGTTACTTTGTGATGTGCATACTTGCAGTTTTACCGTGACCTAATGTTGTTCTGCTGTTGAATTGTTGGCGCGATTTAATGTCGCTGTGTTCGTGTCCCTCGGTGTCGTCCCTTCAACAGCGAACTGGTCGTCGACTGGGCTGAACAACAAGATGAACCTGATGAGGAGGCGATGAACAAGGTTTTCTTTTTATTATTTGATTTGCAGCTTGCAACAGTAATCCACTTAATGAGTTAGTAAATTGGTTAATCAACTAACTATATTGCCACTAAACGGCTGTTTCCGCTGAAAGTCTTGTACATACGTAATCTCAAGGAATGCGTTACCGAGGACAAGTTGAAAGAGATCTTCAGCACGTTCGGAGAAATTGAACGTTGAGCCGAATTGTTGATCACTGAGCAACATGTAGTCGTTTTGTGCATTTGTGCTTGAATTTGACATTAACTTCAAAGTAAAACCAGTCGTTCCTTTACTAAACGGGATCTGATTTCTATATTATACAAGTGTGTGTGTTTTTCTAAATAGGCGGTGTTTGGTTGCATACTTGTCATTACTTCTCGGACAAGTACATGCCGTGATAGGGAACGGTGCCTTACTCTGATGTTGAGGGTCGATACATTTGGCGAGCTTCGCTTGCCTGTCTAGCGAATGACTTTCATCTAGGCAAATAAAGTTCTCCAATTGCGTTGCCATATGTCAGGTCCAACCATATGTATTGCCAGAATGAAGAGCTATCACCGGCTCATGAATTGGCAAGCACATTCTTCCGCCAATTGTATAGCCTCTGAACATCAGAGTAGGCTATGTTTCGCAGCGACTCAACTGATCATCGTTTTTGTGAAGCTGATCTTATAACATTGCGCTACTGAACGCAGAATGTGTGATAAGGTGTCACATTTTGTTTAATCTTAACCTATTGTTCTGACAAGAAATGGTCTGGCTCAAGTGTGTTATAAGCAGTACAGTCTTTCTCAAAAATTCTTGCCTCACGCTGAACCGCACGTCAGCTTTGCCACGTCACACCACTTATGACAACGCATAGGTGTTGTGGCGCGGCTTAGCAGATGGGCGGTGAAGTGTGAGGCAAGTATTTTTGAGAAGGGCTGTAGTTGTAACCGTTAAAAATAATGATAATTGCTACTGCCCTTCAAGTGGTCGAATCACTACATTGGTGAAAACGACACCCTTAATCTATATCTATCTATCTATAATATAAAGAATCAGAACCACAATTTAAAAATCTTCACGATTTTCGCGCCCTCGACGGGGCGCGATTTTGCAGTGGGGCGCGCAATCGCACGCATCATTTGAACAAAATCGGGTGAAAAGGGAGTTGGGGGGGGCACTCCTCTGAAGCCTAAGCCTAAGCCTTTGGCCTAGGCTTAAATGCATGCTTAAGCATAGGATTAGGCTTAGGCTTAGGCTGGTGCTTTTACTTAGGCTTATAAGGTGAAGCCTATGACCTTTTATAGGGTGACCCCCAAACTCCCTTTTCGCCCAAAATCGTCTATCCGAGCTGCATTGGTAGTCATCACCATTTGGATTTCGAGCACCACATTCGCTAACAGTTATGGCTTCAGTTCCCACGTGAGTTTATGATGTCCTTCATGTGATTAGTGGAGGTATACGAGGAATTTCAGTGCCAAAGACGAGAAGGAAAAGAAGAACGAGGCGTTAGCCACGGCTATCCTGAAGGACAAAGTGAAGCCGAACCGTTTGTTGGTCGATCAAAGTGACAAGGATCACAATTCGATCATTTCTCTTAGTCAAGCCAAAATGGACGAACTTGCGCTGTTCCGTGGAGACACGGTTGTTCTGAAGGTGCGTAATGAAATTGGATTTGAATATTTTCTGAGATCCTATACATGGAAATGTGGTAATTCTCGCGATTACTCCTGCGAAATAACAATTGCGTTTCTCAGTAGATACCACCATCTGGAGGTGTATTCCCGTCCAGTTGAGGTAGATCAGATTTCCCCGTTTTAGGGTAAGAAGAGAAAGGAAACCGTTGCTATTGTACTAGCAGATGACAACTGCCCGACCGACAAGATCAGGATGAATCGCGTGGTCCGTCATAATCTGCGTGTCCGTCTTGGGGACGTTGTCAGGTGAGTCAATCGCTTATGCGAAATGCGAAATAGCCAGAGCTGGAAGGTAGCACTTGCTACCACTGTTGGCTTATCGGTCCGAAAGTGGTCCGTTACGCCAGATATGATTACCTCACAATTTGAAGTTTAGGTGAACGTTGTCTAAAGTTGATATTCTATAAGTTGCATCACAATAATAAGAAACTTGTCAACCGTATCCCTCTCCCTTCCCGTTATGGGATTTTCCTGGCTTATTTACCCTGCAGCTGCGAGGGTTTCTTCGAATCGAAAGAGCGATTGAGAAGGGTGACTTTCTTCAGTCTGTTTCAAAACCCTCCACTTTTCTCCATCATTCCTCCATTTTGGGACCCATCCACAAAAATTTATGCTCTCCAATTGAAGACAATGAATGTAGTACCTCACATACTGATTGGCAACCTCAGGCGAAAGCTCTGTTCGAAATACGATCCTTTTCAGCGTAACTGCAGCGCCAAATATCGGATATGGGAAGCGTGTTCACGTGCTTCCAATTGATGACACAGTGAAAGGGCTTACAGGGTAAGGAATTTATTATGGGCGAGCATGTATTTCGCTAACTGCTCGTTTTTAGAAATCTCTTCGAGGTGTTCCTGAAGCCATACTTCGTCGAAGCCTACAGACCTCTTCACAAAGGAGACATCTTCACAGTGCACGCAGCGATGCGCACCGTTGAATTTAAGGTATACTGCTTATCGTATTTGTGTGCGGGTTTTGACACCATTGTTTGTTTCTTCAGGTTGTCGATACTGACCCATCACCGTCATGCATTGTAGCTCCGGACACACATTATTCACTACGAAGGCGAGGCTATTAAACGCGAGAAAGAGGAGGAAAATATGAATGACGTCGGACGTACGACGACATCGGTGGTGTACGTTTTCAATCAATGAATGACGTCGGACGTACGACGACATCGGTGGTGTACGTTTTCAATCAAACTTGATTTGGATCGACTGTTGGAACCACTTGAGTTAATGTATGAGCCATTTAGGTCCGCAAGCAATTGGCGCAGATCAAAGAAATGGTAGAGCTTCCACTCCGCCATCCACAGCTGTTCAAGGCTATTGGTATCAAACCACCAAGGGGTATTCTCTTATTCGGTCCTCCTGGAACAGGAAAGACATTGATCGCCAGGGCTGTGGCCAACGAAACCGGAGCATTCTTCTTCCTTCTGAATGATGGGTCGAAGTCTGAGGTGCTTCTCATTTGTACCTTCTGAGAACAATATCTGCAGATCCTGAAATCATGTCCAAACTCGCGGGAGAATCCGAATCCAATCTTCGAAAGGCGTTCGAGGAGTGCGAGAAGAACTCTCCAGCCATTTTATTCATTGATGAGATTGATGTCATTGCACCAAAGCGTGAAAGGTGATTCCTTTGAGAAACACTGCCAAGCTTCTATGTTCGCTTGGTTTCATTCTGTACTGGCTGTATTTCATTTTTTCAGACTCATGGAGAGGTGAAGCGGCGCATCGTTTCTCAGTTGCTGACTTTGATGGACGGGCTGAGGCAGAGATCCCATGTTGTAATTACAGCCACAAACAGACCCAACTCCATCGATGCAGCCCTGAGGCGCTTCGGACGTTTTGACAGGTGATTTTTGTAGTGATTTCATACATGTCGCTGGATGAGCTGCAGATCTGCAATTGTCATCAGTCTAGACATTTGTTGTGTGAAGCAGGCTGGGCCGGCATGCATCATTGAGATTACCCGTGGTGAACGTGTAAGTATATCCAAATCGGTCGTCATCTTTGGAAAATAACCTTCATAATAGCCTTCGTCTTGTTTTTTGAGAGAGAGATTTGTCTTCTTACTATTCCATTTGCGCACACATCCATGAGAGAGTACTTCTGGTTGGGATTACATGCAGTCGCAGCAACTCGTTTTGCGGTGTTGAGCTCAGGTCAGAATAGGAAAACATGCGTTTTGATGATTGACTTTTAAAATCCCGCTAAGACTTTTCTCGCCGAGATCTATCTAGCTCAGGGAGTGCCCATGGCGAGGGGGGGGGGAACTTTGGCTGCAATTACGACCGTAGTAGTATCGGCCAAGCGATTGGCTGATTGGACCTATTGACCACACTGATATCTTTCATTTAGTTGTTTCATTGCTGTTTCCGATTGAACCGAGCGATCTGCCGTCCAATACGAGTGGGGTCGTAATTGCAGACAAAGTACCTCCAAGGGACTACAGGGCATTCGTGCTGGAGTGGAAGTTGCGTCGCATATACGCGCGCGAGCTGATCCATTACAACCCTGCCAAAAACCACTCGCACGTAGCCTTTCAACCAAGGACTTGAACGGTTGGAATAGATCAGCTCGCGCGCGTATATGCGACGCAGCTTCTACTCCAGGGCGAATGCTCTGTATGTGTTTGTTCTCTCTCTTTATGCTTTTTGCTCTTACATAGCTATGCTTAGTGTAAGCACGTATTGAATATGTGCATGCTTGTGTTTTCTATTTTTTGTAGAGTCCTTGTCGAGAAGATAAGATTGCGCGTGCGGTTCCAAGACGTTGCGGCCGCAAAATCGATGTGGGGGTCAATCGACAATCTCACTTGGTGCGTGCTCTCTCCGTATTGTTTGTTCAGATCCCGCCCCGATTCTGTAGTGATGAATCCACCTAACTTTCCTTGGGTCAGTGTGTTTCTTTTGCTTGTGTGTCGATATTCTCTTCACCAAGTTATCGAGGTCGACAATGGTTGTCACTTTTATTTGACAAAGTGGACCCACGGTCGATTCTCGCTTGAGGTGATGGTGCTTTCTCTTCCATGTCGAGTGTTGTGAATTGTGACTTGTTGGTTTCTGTTGTTCTGTCTTGTCGCAGGGAACCCGCGTCGCTTGGGGATTTCGCAGAAGGAACCCTCCGAGTTGAGGAGGTCGTAGGGAACCCGCGTCCTTCGGGGATTCCGAGGAGGGGATGCTCCGAGTTTATGAGCTCGGGGGAACCCGCGTTTCTTGGGGGTTTCGAGGAGGAGATCCACCGATTTGAAGGGGTCGTGGGGAACCCATGTCGCTTAGGGATTTCGGAGATGTGATTCTCCGAGTTGAGGAAAACTCGCGTCCTTCGGGGACTCCGAGGAGGGGATGCTCCGAGTTGAGGAGGTCGTAGGGAACCCGTGTCTCCTGGGGGATTCGAGAAGGGGATCCATCGATTCGAAGAGGTCGTAGGGAACCCACGTCGCTCGGGGATTTCGGAAGAAGGGATCCTCCGAGTTCAGGGGGGGGTCGCAGGCAACCCGCGTTGCTTAGGGATTTCGAGGAGGGGATCCTCCTAGTCGAGGAGGTTGTAGGGAATCCGCGTCTCATTGCTACTTCAAGAAAGGGATCCTCCGAATTAGGAGGTTGTAGGGAACCCGCGTCTTATAACTACTTCGAGGAGGGGACTTGAGTTAGGAAGGCTGGAGGGAACCCGTGTCGCTTGGGAATTTCAAGGAGGGGGACCTCCGAGTTGAGGAGGTCATACGGAACCCGCGTCCTTCGGGGATTCCGAGGAGGGGATGATCCGAGTTTATGAGCTCGGAGGAACACGCGTCTCTTGGGGGTTTCGAGGAGGGGATCCACCGATTTGAGGAGGTCGTAGGGAACCTATTTCGCTTGGGGATTTCGCAGATGGGATCCTCCACGTTGAAAAGGCTGAAGGGAACCCGCGTCTCATAACTACTTCAAGGAGGGAATCCTTCGAGTCGAGGAGGTCGTAGGGAACCCGCGTCTTATAACTACTTCGAGGAGGGGATCTTTGAGTTAGGAAGGCATGAGGGAACCCGCGGCACATAGGGATTTCGGAGAGGGGATCCTCCGAGTTGAGGAGGTCGCAGGGAACCCGCGTCGCTTAGGGATTTGGGCGATGGGATCCTCCGCGTTGAAAAGGCGGAGGGAACCCGCGTCTCATTACTACTTCGAGGAGGGGATCTTTGAGTTAGAAAGGCTGGACGGAACTCGCGTCGCTTGGGAATTTCAAGGAAGGGGACCTCCGAGATCAGGAGGTCGTACGGAACTCGCGTCCTTCGGGGATTCCGAGGAGGGGATGCTCCGAGTTTATGAGCTCGAGGGAATCCGCGTCGCTTAGGGGTTTCCAGGAGGGGATCCTCCGAATTGAGGAGGTCGCAGGGAACCCGCATTGCTTGCGGATTTCGGAGAGGATATCCTCCGTGTTGAGGAGGTCGTAGGGAATCCGCATCTTGTGACTACTTCAAGGAGTGGATCCTCCAAGTTGAAAAGTCTGAAGAGAACTGACGGCGCATAGAGATTTTGAGGATGGGATCCTCCAAATTGGGGAGCTCGGAGAGAGCCTACAACCCTTGGGGATTTCGAGGAGAAATAGTGAAGAGAAGTAGTTACACAAGCCTATGAACTTATTTAATAATAATCCATAATCCAAGTACAATAATCCCACTGGTTGCAGGACAGCCATGAGGGGTTCTTAAGGTAATGTGAGTAAAGACATACGTCGCTCTGTGCAGAGGTTCACTCCCGATGCGAGGTTAAGATGTTCTCATGCATCGCATCCATTTGCTTAGAAAAGATTCTCTCGGAGGGGTTAGATGGCATTCGCAACTTGATTAGTAGTCGAATGTCAAACTGGCCAGTGACATTGTCATTTGAAGTACTTATTTTGATTTGACTGTGGTGAACTCCTCATACCACCATTGAATTTTTGATTATTGGCAGGAGGTATGATCCTAGGATTTGAAGACTTTGCCCAAATGATTTGGATGCTTCAGGTGAAGTTTGAAGACATATTGACCAAGTTGAAGCGAGTTGGAGCAAACATTTTCTTCTGAAGAGGAAAATTATATAGTATTGATTACTTTCTGTATTGCGACTGCGCTTACATTAGCGTTTGGATTGATCAAATGGTGAACTTACGACGTACTGTGATAAAATATTGGCCTTTGAAGAGAACAAGACCATCGGGTCTACTCAGGAGACGCAACAACTGTGGTTTTCATAGAAGTTGAACGGCCTCGATGATTAAGGCGTTTTTCACAACACATGTTGGATTAAAAAAAGGGGCGTGGATGAACAATTTACTGGAGTCGGATTTCGGTGTTTAACTACTGCACCGACAGGACGGAGGATATGGTTAGACTGTGGATTTCGGATTTGGATGGTGGTGTTGCTGAACAACAGAAGTAAAATCTGCGGAATTAGTGCAATGAAGGGCGGGCCTGGGATGAAATGTGAAACATGGCTAAGTAATCCATCTCTTTACAGGAATTGAGTCAAGTGTTTACTCTTTCCAAGAAATGAGCTTTGTACAAAACTTGTGCACATCACTAAGGTTGCTAAGGCTAACGTACTCGAAGTGGGCTGGTGCACTGTTTTGGAAAGTAGAGAACTTTTTAATGATTTGCTTCTAACACGGACGGCTTCCTCGCAGAAATCCGTAGTACTACAGCTATTATCCTTCTTGAACTGGGTTTCGAGATGTGCGGGATTTTCGTTTTTCTGTTGTTTTTGATTTCCGGTTAAATTTTGATGCTTTCTTGATTGGCTTGAGGAAACGAAAAGTTTTGAGAAGCTCGCATAGGGTACAGGCCGATGTTGTCATTGTGGAACGCTATTTGGGTGCGTCCGCTTCAAGTTATAACATGTGCAACTGAGTACAGAAGACTACCAATCTACTGCGCACTTTGAAGAAAGTTCCGTCGGCGTGTTGAAGGAAAGTAGCGGATGTGCGCCTAACATTAGTTCGTAATATGTTCAAAAATTCTGGACTTTTATATTTATTGGAGCACTGCGCAGTGTCTTATAACGTTAATATCTGTGGAACAGTTGCTGCACCCGAGCAGCAAAAGAAATTCTTTCTGGCAGAAGCTTCAGAGTAGTCAATGACGAAGTTGCTGAATCCGGGAAACCATTATTGAATGGTTCCTTCTGACCTTGCATCCTAGCACGCATGAGGGGCAGATCTCTCAACAGCTTTAGCCACTTTTATTTCGTGATAAAGTCATTAAGAAGAAGGTGTAAAAATACTATTTTGTATCAAGTGAATGCTTTTTTTCCTGAGTGGAAAGGAGGTAGAAAGCACAGCTTCAGGAAAGGTACGCGAACTTATTCTTGCACCCAGTAGTTTTGACATGAACCTCAACTGGCTGCCACATCCACACTTTCTAGCGTCCCGTAGGGGACATGGACATGAATGTTAGTACGTGCCACCATGTGAATGGCACGTTGTACAAATGATCGAGTCTAGGTCTGCTAGCATCCACTGAACATGTCCATCTTGACGGGCTGGAGTTATGAACGGTTTTCGCTGCAAGATCGTTGCAGGGTTAGGATTCATGAAAGCACTACCAAGCGAAGCCATGCCGTCTAAGTAACCTTCACGTCACGCCTCTCTTGCCATCACGTAGTCCATACGATTATCAATCGCGCTGACCATTCGTTGGTTTGCTTAGGTGTCGTTTCGTGAATTCCGGCCCGAGTAGGTGGCGATTCTTTGTAGGCTGCTCGCTTTTTTCAGAGACACGAGACGAGTTACCGCAGAAGTGAATAATTTTGTGTGTGTTCCCGACAGAACTGTCTTTAAATAGTGTAAGACCTGCGCATGTAGTAATCTCAGGCTACATCTCAATCGATTTCTGATCATTTGCAGAATGAGTTTAACTGCTATTTTACGTTTTTTCACTAGAGCGCTGATCTGTTTGTCAAGCGTACTGGTCGAAAACATGGAGGAATGACACCTCTCCAGTATTGCCACAATTCCCGTCTGTAATATGAAGAAAATTAGATCTTGGAGAGATCTAGAAAAGAATAGAAAGTCGTCATGAAATATGCTCTTGTCGTTTGCACCGTTTACTAGCAAACAAATTTGGCACTGAGTAGTAACCTCTCACGTGCATTTTCTTATTGCTGTTTCCATTAAGAGAATTTAAGGTCCAATAACTGCTTCAGTAGCTCTCCTCCTGTTCCTCCTGAATCCAACTGCGGAAGTGTTAACAGCGATGAAGCTTTCTTAAGTAGAGAAAATTATTCACGATCCTACAGTGATTTATGCAATGACGACTAGATCAAAAATCGAAGGGAAGTACCAGAAAACGCGTCCTTGTCGTCGTTCCACCAAGGCATGAACAATGCGCGGAAAGTCGTCAAGAAATCATTCGACATGGAGCAATACAAGGCAAAGCTAAGAGAGCTGTAAAAGCAAGGGTAGTACAATACATCAGATTTCAAATGCATGTATTCATTCAGCTTGTCACTCACCTGTAAAGTAAAGTTAACATCTCCATAAAACTACCGACATGGTCGTAGATTCGAATTCCAAATTCCTCACCATATATTGCCATGAGTAAGTTAAGGATACCGTTTGGGAGTTCCACCTTAAGATATGCACGATTTGATGAAAAGGATTTCAAGCGCTACTCGGCCAAGTTAGGTGAGTGTGGAAATCAGCCTGTCCAGCTCATTACGATTTTTTACGTTTTTCCAGACTCAGACGCAGAGAAAGACCGCTCTCCCACCATGTCATGGGCACCTTTTTCCTTTGCTTTCGTTTTTGCTGGAGAACGAATGTCAAGTAATTGCTTTGAAATATAGTCATCTCTCATGTTCGTGATGAGCGAGTGCGCTGAAATCCTTTGGACAAGCATTACCGTTCGCTAAAAACATACCGAAGAGTCTGTTAAGAAACAAAAACAAACGGTAAATGTTCGTATGCAGCTTAGTTTTAAATGCAAATACAATTTTTGAATTCAAAGATCCCTTCACTGGTAGTGGCAGAGATTTGTGAAAGTAGAGGTGTCACGTCAACTCAGGCGTGCAGGTATTCTTTTCCACCATTTCTCTACCACTAGGCGGAGATGCTCCAAATTCCTGCATTATGGAGGGGAAGCCTTCCACTCTCGAATCAAGGAGGAACTCCGGAAAATTCGGGAAGCTAGGCGAGTATAACCACAGTGATGGTCTGTCTCCCTTCTCATTGCGGTCCACACAAGCGCGAGATTTGCGTTACATGTAATTGTGACTTTCTCTTGTTTTAGTTCAATTCTATGCATTTTTTTTTTGCAAACTGCTCATTCGTCTACTCTTTATAATCAACTACATGCCAATTTGGAATCCAAGGGTTGACGGAAACATAGCATGGAGTGACCGACCATTCTTCTCTATTGCAAAGACTGGGATGATTGATAACTTACCGTTGTACTACACCTATCTAGGGGAACAATGGAGAATTTTCTAGAATGCAGAAATTAAGGTCTTTTCGTGATCCACAGAAGTCAAGACCCTCTTAGAGTACTTTGCAAAAGGTCTGACCAGGGTAGGATACTACAGGGTGGTCCAAAATTACGGAGACACGCTAAAAGGTTCATATCTAACGTTGGAAAACGAGTTGGCAATTTAGTTTCCAATACAGTATTTTTCACTCTACAATGAACAAAATCTACCATCACATCTCACGATTTCTCTTATTATCGGCGAGAAAACACATGAAGAATTCGAACTTGTCGCCTGCTGTGGCGCGGAACTGCAGTCTTCCTAGATAATCTCACCTTTGCAAAAGCGTTTGCTCCAAGGATAAAACAATTTTTCTGAGAATGAAGTCAGTTTTTGTCCTGAATGAATATCATAGCGAGAAATCCGCTCGAATGAGTACTGAAAATAAGATTTATAAGGAAGCGGACATGACTCCCTGTGCAAAAACTGAGCAAAAACGCACTTTAGGGCAGTTTCTAGTTCTTTTTTTACTGTTTAGAGAGGGAATGCAACTTATTAGGCCCATCAGCTTCCGTTCTCAAAGTTCTGAGTATTTCCCTCATTATACATTTAATAATGGCGATTAGAATTGAAAAGCACCCTCAGACCGCGTTGAATTTCGGCGTATTCGCACGAAATTCTGGATCTCATGACCAAGGTAGGTGGCAATTCACAATGACTTTAACTGTTTTCTGTTTCCCACACCTTGTACTTTTGGATGTACTGCTTAGTGTGCCTCTTGTAAAATTTTACACATTACCACAACATACGCGCCAAGCCTACACAAAAATGTAATTGGGTGGTAAAACTAAGCTTGACTGACCGCCTAGCTGTTCCTAAAAATCATAGTGTTAGGTAATGTTTTGGAAGAAGCTGTGTAATTGAACAAATGAACAGCAAAAGATTGGATGCAAAACGCCAAAACTCGAGATAAGTCGAAAAACGCGCATCGCGCCCTTGTCTCCGTAATTTTGGACCACCCTGTAGGTGGGGCGGACGGGGGGGGGGGGTCCGGCAAGTCGCAACGACATGTATACTGTCACATGCAGTTTGTGGTGCTGATCTCAAATCCGTTTTTGCGGAACTCTCTGTGAAGAGGTACGTGGCAAAATTGCGGCTTGTCTAGAATGGCCAAATCTGACTTTTGAGCCATATTCTGTGGAAACTTTGCGTGAAAACTATTTCAATCTCGTGAACTATTTGGAATTTATTAGTGCTCCCAGAACTTTCCAGAATCCAGATAAGTGTCAGAGATCTTTTGGCGAAGGTTATCAAGGAAGGCAAATTTTGGCTGTCTTGTGTGAGGTGGAATCGTACCACGTAGCTTTTCACAGAATGTTCAGCAGCAGGAACGGAAAAGGGTTTCGGATCAGCCTCACAAACTGCATATGACAGCGATCGGATGGTGGTTAGAGACTCGAAGAACGTGCTATACGAGGCGGTCGCCACAGAGCGAAGATCGCTGATCTGACCATTGAACATAACCCCGCCGAAGCAGAAATGCGACGAGGGATATGGACCGACTCCAATTAAGTACTGGCGATTGAAGAAGAAGGAGATGTCCTCATTTTGCACATACAGTACCGGCCAAAATTATATAGCCCTTTGAAGTCCTCTTCATTTATCTGATAAATTCATTCAGAGTAAAGTATCGGAGCTCATATTTTTATGGATGTTGTAGACACTCACATGTAATAGACACGAAATGATATTGTACCATTTTGTCAACTAGCTTCCTTCAGGGAAATAATTATCCACAAAGGGTAATTCTGGAATTCTGCAGCATCTACAAAAGGCCACAAAAGGGCCTCTATGGGCAGTATTTTAGCAAGAATTGGACTGTTCGTCTCACATTTGGATGAAAACGTGTTTTCAGATTACTGATCGAAGCACAGAAAGCGAACTTGAGCTCATGTCAGCAGTAAAGCAATGAAACGATTTCTGCAAAATTAGCTCACTCTTCCTAGGTTACAAGGTTGAGCCAGTCACAATGCACCGAGGAGTCCATGTCACAAAAAGATGCTTTCGTTTCGTCCAATGCAAGGCTTTATCCCACAAAAAGTTATGAAGGATATATTCAAAAGGCTATATAATTTTGTCCGGTACTGTATATCTGCCTCCAGTGACGCTGTTGTGGAAACCTGACGAAATGCAACTCACTAGGGAAGGGATACTAAGGGGGTCCAACAGCTCGCAAGGAAATGTATATTTGGACAAGCATCTTTGCTCGCTAAAAACATGTGGACGAATTAATTTCAAAAAACTGGTGATTATATGGGTAAATAGCTTACTAGCTAGCATAAGTAATAGTTCCAAAACTGGAGATTCCACTTCGGCAGTAGTTTGCAATAACGAGAGCGTGAACTTGTCTAAGGCGCATAGGTATTTCCCTACATCATTTCTCTAACTATAAGTGAAGAGGCTCCGAATTCGTGTAGAATGTAGAGGAAGACCTGCATTATAGAACACATTAGAAACTTCGGAAAATTCTAGTAACCAGCCGAGCATCACCAGAGTTATCGTTCGTCTGCCTTCTTGTTTACGCTAAAAACACACGGAGATCGCACTATAATCGTTTCTTTCTCTCGTTTTGGAGTAGCTTCATGCCTATTTCTTAGCAACCTACTCCTTTGCTCTTCCTAATCAACCATATGCTAGTTTAGGATTGGTGTGATGGCGAAATCATTGCCTGAAGTGATCATTCTCCATAACTGTGAAGATCATGGGTCGTAGTAATTGCGCTGGAACCGACAGTTATAGAGAAAGTTGTGGCCTCGAACAACTGTCGGTTTTCGAGGTTAACCGACTTATAACCAAGATATAACCAAATACTTGTCATCACAAGACCATCCACTCCATTTCCACTTATTTGCAAAAGACGGCCTTAGCGAAGAAACGAACGCGCGAAGACTTGCGTGCATGGCAACAGTCATCGCACTGAGCCACAGTATTCATCGGCATACTATTTCAAACCCAGGCAATGACGAAAGAGTTCAATGGTGTACACCTCGCCGCTGTTAGTAGATGTTCTCCACGATTAATCCGTTTCCTGTTTCGAATGAAAGGATGTTTATTTTACAATTCTGAAGCAGTAGCGCATCGGATTTGAACTACATTCCTAATATTGCAACTATTTCGCAGATAGTGCAGAATTACATGCATAACTAATGTGTTCGAACCTTTTTGGTCATTTTAGTCGTGTTAACGGCGCAAACGCAGAAATGCAAAACTACGGATACCGGTAGGATTTGAACCCCGTACCCTCTCGATCACATCCTATCATCTTACCCACCCTACCACACAACAACTTGTCTTTCTCAGCGGAGGCGCCTCATAACCGTGAATTATAATAGCGACTGGCCAATTACTGGTGTACATGATGTAGAACCTTGTTATTCAAACCTTCAAACCATGTAGGTTTCATTTCAATCTGTTTCATTAACTTCTCGCAGCTGTAAAATGAGACCGAATGCATTGGTAGAGCTATTCGGTTGTTTTAAATGCAAAAAGAATAATTTGGAACTTAAAACGGAAGGAAACTGCTTAATTTTCCTAAATATTTAAAATATCGGCTTTACGGTTACAATGCATAGTTAGGAAAGCCCAAATTTTAACGCAAAATCATGCTGCAATGCCACTTACACACTTGTATAACCGTGATCTAAAAAGTCCTCTGGAGGACTTTTTAATAACCGGGATGTCCCGTTGTCTGCGTCTGAGACATTTGCGCGCACTCTGCGCGCGCTCTATCAATATCGATATGGCAGTGCCTTTGCGATCCAACAAGCCGACGGTTTTGCAGCGCTCGAGACCAGCATACAAACTTTGGTATAACCTGCCGGTTATATCACGGTTATTGAAACCAAGACGAAATTCATTTCTTTCAGACTATTTCAAGATAGTAATGGTTCCTGGTTATAAAGTGTATAACTGCCAGTTCAACCTCCTGGTTAACCGGCAGTTATAGCGCAATTACTACGGCCCCAGGATAAGCAATCACTTATTATGGTCCTACACCTACCCCAGGGATTTTTTATGTGTTTTGTAGAATAATCTGAAGGGCCCACAGGATTTTGGACTCTGGCTTTCACCAATCCTGGTGAAAGCCCGAGATGAATTCGGCTCCCACTGTGTTTGCGCTACCGTCAGTGTCTCACCTTCGGTTCTCTAGGCCCATGTCACTGCCAAAAAAGAATTTTATCATTTAGAGCTTATGTTCACAAGTAAGCCATACCACGGATCTACCACCTTGGAGGGATCACAGTCGATTTGCTGCGAGGCTACGTGGCGCGACCCCTGGTGGTGGATAGGAGGTTGATCGCGGAACAAAAGCAACCATGCACTTGCCCTGCGAAGAGGATCGAGGAAAGGACTCCTCAGTTCTGCAGCGTTGGACTCGAATCGTGCGGCCGACGTATACGTATGAGCATGCACTCACGCGTGTGGGTGTGTGCCAGTGCCCATTTGTAGGCTGTACCCTGCACATTGAGTCCTACCAAAAGCCCGCATTCTAACGACTTGGAATCGCATGAGAGGCAGTTAGGGGCCGCCTCTAACAATAAAGGCCCTTGTCAACTCCAAGGGTGGGAAATCCCTGCTCTTTTGCGATTCCGGCGTCGGACTACGCGACAAGTCGGCCGAGGAACACCACGTTGCAGGAGAAAATAATGGATTGTGCTGTTAAAGGGACTGTAGAAAAAGCTAGGGCGTACCCCGGAGGCGACGCGCTTCACCAGTGTAGTCCGGGTGTTGCGAAAAATAGGAAAGGACTACTGGCCCTCAAAGGCCACTCAAGCAAGCGCAAGAATCACACGAACCGCCTAGCATCGATAAATGCCGGGACGTTGACAGGGAGAAGACGTGAAATCGCTGATACGTTGAAGAAGCGCGGAATGTGTTCAGGAAACGAAGTGGAAAGGAGCGAAGGCGCGCAATATTGGCGATGGCTCATTTATTATGGCACAACATCTGGGCGAAATGGAGTTGGAATCATCGTCAGCGACGCCTACCGAGACTTCATCACCTGCTTTCAACGCATCTTCGACCGTCTCATGTCCATCAAGATCACCGAATCACCGAAGGAGGCGACACACTGCGAGTTGTATTGCGTACGCGCCACAGTGCAGATGTACTGACGACATGAAGGAGTGTTTCTACCGCGATCTTGAAGCGCTCACGCAGAAGTTCGGAGAAAATAAAAGTCTAATAATCGACGGTGACTTCGATGGACATGTCGAGTCTAGTAGATATGGCTATGAGAGGTGGCACGGCGGTCGAGGCTATTGCACATGAAACGAAGAAAGGAAAATGCTCCTCAATCACGCTGAAGCTGCGGATTTGGCCGTGGTGAACACGTTCTTTAAGAAGAAAGATGAACACCTCATTACATACCACAGTGGAGGAGTTGCGACGCAAATTGACTACATGCTAGTGCGACGCAAAGAGCTGAAGAATATCATTGATGCCAAAGTAATGCCCTCGCATAGTATAGCGCCACAACATCGTCTTCTTGTCATGAACATGCGCCTTCTAGATCGGCGCCCTATGCGACCAGTGGTCTCGCTGCAGCGAATCAAATGGTGGAAAATGAAGGAGCATGAGGCAGAATTGCAAGCTGTGATCAAGCCTGCAGTAAGTGTTACAGCTTCCGGAGACGCCAACACGAAATGGTCGCGGTTGGAGCGAGCAATCACCGAAGGAGCACGTAATCTTCTCGGAATCGCTAAACCAGGGAGACCTTTAATAGACAAGCAAACGTGGTGGTGGTCAAAGGAGGTCCAAGGCATTCTTAAAAGGAAGAAGGACGCGTACAAGAAGTGGCTAGGGATGAGATGGGACGAGAACATGCGGAAACACAGAGAAGTTCCGGGGCAAAAAGAGCCGTCTCGGCTGCAAATGCGGCATATTATAAAGATATGTATGACGAATTGGACACCATCGATGAATAGAAAAGATCTACCGTACTGCGAAAGCGAGGCAACATGCAACTGAAGACTTGATGCACGTTATGCAAATCAGATACGAAAAACGGTCGTTTGCTCCATCGCCCTCCGGACATCCTTGATTGGTGGCGCGAACACTACGACACAATGTGCAACGAAGAATTACCACACCCGCCAATACCATTGGCAATGCCGGTGTTGGAACCAGTGCTACCTATTCAGGAAGAGGAAGTTGCAGGTGCACTGGCAAAGATGAGGTATGGAAGATCACCCGGGCCAGATAATCTGCCATCCGAGATCTGGAGAATAGCTGGAGGTGAACGAACGCGATGGCTCACAAGTTTCTTCAACGAAATTGTAGCGGAGGGAAAGCTGCCTAGATCGTGGACGACGAGCACAACAGTCCCTATTTGGAAGGGAAAAGGAGACATAGCAGATTGTACGATGTACCGACCAGTTAGGCTGCTCTGTCACACGATGAAGGTCTTTGAACGAGTTCTGGATAGTAGCCTTCGAGAGATCGTTGAAGTAAAGGAAAATCAGTGTGGATTCGTTAAAAACTGTAGCACAGCTGAAATTCATGCTGTAAGGCATCGAGAGAAGAAGAAAACCGTACATCTGGCCTTTCTTGACCTCGAGAAGGCCTGCTATAGGATACCCCGTGATTTGGGTGTCACTGCGCGCTCATGAGGTCCCTGAAGAGCACTTCAGATGGGTGTAGCTTCTTTACAGGAATGTCACGAGTTCAGTCAGAAGCGCTGCAGGAATATCAGCACCGTATGATGTCCGCATGAGAGTCCATCAAGGCTCCGCACTTTCACCGTTTCTTCTCATTCTTTGCATGGACACTGTATCGACTGATCTCCAATCAGAACCAACATGGACGCTTCTTTATGCAGACGATGTCGTAGTCGCTGCACACACTAGGGAGGAACTCCAGAAAAAGGCACAAGCTCGGATAGACCGGCTACAACAAGTACCTGGAATGCGGAGAACAAACGCCCGGTACGATTTGATAGTGAGGAACTTCCGAAGGTCTCCGTGTTTAAGTACCTCGGATCCCGTACATCAGCCGACAGTAACACGTTGACGGAAGCTGAATGTAGAGCAAACACAAGTGGAGGCAGGTAAGTGGTGTAATGCGCGATAGGAAGGTCTCGTTGAAGCTGAAGTCAAAGATTCATCGCACAGTAGTCTGACCTGTTGCGCTGTATGGAGCGGAGTGCTGGTCGACTACCTCAAATCAGCAGTGAACATCACCGTGGAAGGACGTAGACAGAGAGGAAGACTAAGGAATCGATGGCTAGACGGGATTGAAGATGATATGATGTTCCTCAAGCTTAGAATGTATGATGTGTGCGACGAAGGGAATGGCGCAATCGCACGAGAAACGCCGATTCCAGGGCCAGGAAGAAGGAGTAGTTCACAAGTAAGCCATAAGCATATATGAACAATTAGTTTCCTCAAATTTATCTCTTCTCCGTTCTAACGAACAATCATTTTTGTCCGAAGACTTTTGGTACACTTGTATAACGACGCGATCCACAATTCAACTTCTGAGAAGCTAAGCATTCTCGCATAGATGCTTCATGCGGATCTATGGTTTCAAAGTTCTTATCCGCAGAATGCTTAACTCCTCAGAAGTTGGACTGCGGCTTGCGTCGCGATACCCAGCATACGTAGGTAGTGTATCAGAATGCTCTTTCTGCTGAGATCATGGAACTACCTAGCCTGATTCCTCCCAGGGGCCAAATATATCTGTTCACTAATCTAAAGACTCACAATAACACACAGAAGCAGTATTATAACAAGCATTCTTGTTGTCCTTGGTCTAGAGGAGAACTTCCTTCCAGATTTGTCCGAGGCAGCACATCGCGACCTAGTTGTATGTTTCCATTTGCTACGTCGTCTCTCAACGTTCTTCAATGATCTGAAATTTGTCTATGTATTGTTGCTATCGAAAATCTCATGAAAGAAAGCAAGGGTAAAAACATTAAATGAAATGACGGTTCAGCAAGTTAGGTTCTGCTCAAGACTGTATGCAAATAAATCAAATAAATTACTTCGCTGTTTAGTGGGAAGACTCGTAGTTGTCAATGCAAGGAATAGGCCCAACTCACAGGTCAACTGAGAAGTTGAGTCCAAACAAAAAGGGAAGAAGTGTGAAAAGTCGCGGATGGTGTCAATTGTTCGTACACAACTTATGGCAATGCCGAAGCAATATGTAAAATTATGTCGATGCATTGCACACATTCGAGTGACTAACACTTGAAGACACTACCAGAGCACATGTCATTGCGGTCTACGATCCCACAGAATTCACTGCAAACACACTAATAGGCAGTTCTACTTGCAAATGCAGCAACTTATCAATTCCCTCCCTCATGACAAAATTATTGCCTCACAAAAATGTTCACGTGGGGTCGCGACGGAAAGGATGGAAAGAAATCTTAGGACACTGAGAAACACGGCGAAACAAATAACAGTGGTATGCATATCTTATCACTTACTGCATCTTCACTTACTGCATCTAACAGCCCCCTGATAGGCAACAGGTACATCCAAGAAGCACAAACTGACATGACATGGCGCGCAATTTCGCTTTAGCTCCGTGTGTCAAACGCGGTGCAGACTGCAGATGTGATCACCATCCCGTGAAGCTGAAACTACGACTGAAGAGGAGCGGCAGAACCTCCGCACCCGTATTTTGATCCTGACTCGCTGATCCTATCTGCCGGAAACAATGGTAGACAGGACTGAGGAATTAATTTGAAGAACTAGAAAAGGGGTGTGGGTCATGATGAGGCAAAAGTGGGTGGGCAATGTGTCTGCGATTGGTTCATTCGAACCCTCACCTCGCCTTTCAGGACCTACTCGCACAAATTCGTGCGCGATTTCACTATAGTTGCCCATGCAAATTTGAATGTGAGTGGGGACAAGTCGACGCCGAAGGGCGCCCTATTTTGCCTCATCATGACCCACACCCCTAGAAAAGCCAAGGGAAGCATAAATAGCAGTCAAACAATTCAATGGTGTCACCGCAGACTGCACCAAACATTTTTTTGTCCAGTGATCTGAAGAGAACTCAAACCTGGATCTAGAACGAATGCCTCAACATGTCTTAATTTCTTTCACAAACTCCTTCACATACTCTTTTATTATTAGGGTTTTGCCGTTACCCTGCAGCAGTCCTGCTTAATAACTTACTCCCTCTGTATACGGCTTGGACCAGTCCTATACTTAGATGAAGGTCAACAAAAAATGTCACACATGTTCACAATGCTTTTTCCTTTTCTTCTTCAGTTTCTTCTTATTACTACAGGTCTAAATCGTTCATGAAAAGTAAGGTTAATGGTGTCGTAAAATCTTGACTTCGGAAATACTAATTGTGCCAGTGAGTGCAGCCTAAATTGCTCGATATGCAAAATTTAAAATAAACAACCATATATAGATTCTTATTCCACTAAACTTAGAATCTATACCCAAATGTTCCCCTATTCTCATTGTTGCTGTTCTAACGTTGTTTACTGTATCACGTGCAATGATTTTGGTTTACAATACGTCAGCCTCACCACAAAGGAGATTAAACTAAGAATAAAAGAGCATATTTATCACATAAATAATAAAGATTTCAGTAGTTACCTATATAATCATTTCGATGAAAACAATAAATGTAATAACAAAAGTATAAAGATAACTATATTGAATAACCTGCCAGAAAACATTGATAAAAATATTCTTTCAAACAAAGAATTATTCTGGATTAAACTGCTAAATACAGCTTATTCATTTGGTTTTAATGATTACATAAAGGGATATGGTAACAAATCCGATATTACTAATCCACTTATACAAAACAATAACCACCCCTATTATAGTTTATCTATTAAAAAACATAGAAAACGAAGCACACTTAGAAATAAAAGCAAGCACTCTACCTCCATTAATGATATTATTACAACTGTTAACAATTGCAAAAATCACATTGATCTATTTAGATATTTGAACTCTTTAGAGAAAAATATAATCAACAAGATTACAATATTATGTCACAATACAGACTTCTTGTGTAATATAAATAATCATTTTAGATTACAACTAGTCTGTAAGTTATGTAGATTCCATTTTATAAATGACAAAAATAACATTAACAGAAATAAAATAGAAAAATTCATACACATTAAGATAAAATATATACACAACATTATGGATAACGTTAACATTAATGAAATCTTTAACAAAAAGTAATTACCGACATCATCAAAAATAACACGAATAGACAATATATCCCATTCAGGCAGATATACGAATATGATAAACCATTCTCCACAAAAATTTCAATTATAATCACTTTCTCGAAAATCTAACTAACGAACTAATCACCAGTATCTTAAAAACTAAATGTGTATGTAGCTGTATGAATTACAACAAGTTTGTAGATCCTTATCATAAACATATTATTACAGGAGATTTATCAATAATAAAAGACGAAGGTCTACTTAATATACTAAACAAAGGCACCAAATTTATTCTCAGTAATAAAATAAACAAACACCATATGAAAGAATGGGCAACAGAATGTATTGTCGAGTTAACGAACAGAGCTAAGGGTTTCTACAAGCTTGACAATGATACAACTCAACAATTAAAGGATCGGTTAAATAAAGAGTTTTCAAAAAAACTCAAACCACTACTTTACTACAATAACTTGTTTAATATATCCTATAGTTATGACCATACATACCTTGATTTTATTCAAAACAATTCCATCGTTTGCCCTTTAGACAAGGCAAGTAATAATTACAGCTTTATATGTAAGAAGTTTTATCTTCTTACCATACTAAAAGAAATGGGTTTAACCGTAAACTTAATACACCACACCGTTCACCTGAAATAAACAATACATACGTCCTATATAATAAGGAATCAAAACAAGGCATCATAAATAGACACAATAATTTCTGCCTTCAAAACAAATTACAAATCCAAGAAAGACCTGAGACACCTGTGATATACTGCTTACCTAAGTTACACAAATCACCTATCAAATTCAGATATATTACAGGCGCTTATTCAAGCTCCATTAAATCCTTAGCTGTAGAAATGAGACATATTTTCACATTCATTAAGAATCATTTCAAAAGATATGTTAGTTCAATAAAAAAAGGAAGAGAAAGAAAGAGAGAAAATAGAAGAAAAATAAGAATAAAAACAAGAAATAAACGATTTATCGGATACTGATCCATTGATGATATCAATATTAGAAATAATTTAAACAATATTAATATAAATGACAAAAAATTATATTCAGCAGATTTTAGTGATATGTTCACTAACCTTCCACATAATACTATCATTAAAAACATTTGCAATATACTCAATATATGCTTCAATAATGCTAATAAAAAGTTCATAGAATTTAACGGATATAATAGAATTTTTTACACTGATGATAATGGTCCACCTAAGTATAGATTTTACACCAAAACTGACCTACTTTATTACGTAGGTTATCTTCTAAACAATAGTTTTAGTCAATTCAACCAATTCATTTTTAGACAGATTAAGGGAGTGCCTCAGGGAGGAAACCTCAGTCCATTGCTTGCAGATTTAACATTAACGTTTTTCGAATATCAATATTCAATTTCCAGTAGAATAGTACCCACCCCTTTCTATCCGTTCAGATATATGGACGACATTCTTGATCACCTTGACTCCCGTTGATCTTCGGATGTACCGAGCGGGCGCCAGCAATCCTTCCATTTGTCCCTCTCGCGAGCCAGAGTTGTCCAGTGGATTCTGTCCGTTCGAGGGACACGAAGAGCATTATATCTTTCCTTGAAGGACTTCGTGAAGAAGTCTGACCATCGGGTCGGTGGTCTTCCTGTCGTGCGCTTAACGTCCCGTGGAGTCCAGTCGCTGACGGCTCTTGTCCAACGGTGGTCGTTAAGACGCATCACGTGCCCGGCCCACCTGATCTTACTCAACTTGGCGTAAGCGGCAGCGTCCCTGATCTTCGACTGTTCACGAAGGGTGGAACTCCGTATTCCAGCCCTCACTTGTGTGAGGCGGGTTATTCCTAGCATCACCCTCTCGATGGAGCGTTCGATGACGTTGACCGCATTCTCATCCTGCTTGCGTAACGCCCAGGTTTCCGAGGCGTACGTCAAAGCAGGGAGAACCGTTGTATTGAAGAGGTGGGCACGGAGCCTGGTGTTCTTCGTCTTCTTCACTACGTCCTCGATGCTCTTGTAGGCTCCCCAAGCCGCTCGCTTCCTCCTGCCCAGCTCTGGAGCGAGATCGTTCATCATGTTGACTTCCCGACCTAGATATACGTAGCTGGAGCATTCGGATATGGTCGTTCCGTTGAGCGAGAATGGGGCATCCGGGACCCATCCGTTCCTCATGAACATCGTCTTCGTCAGGTTCAGTTGGAGACCGATCTTTCCACACGCGTCGTCAAAGTCGGCCAGCATCCGTTCCGCTTCGCCGATAGTTGGTGTTATAAGGACGATGTCGTCAGCGAAGCGAAGGTGGTTAAGTCGCCGGCCATCAACTTGCACTCCCATGCAATCCCATTCCAGTCTTCGCATGACGTCTTCGAGAGTGGCGCTGAATAGTTTTGGCGACACGGTGTCGCCTTGTCGAACCCCTCTCTTGACGTCGATAGTGATGTCGTCGTAGAATGGAGAAATCCTGGTCGTGAAGTTGCTGTAGAGCTCACGAAATATCTTGATGTACTGAGTAGGTATGCCCTGGTTGCCCAGGGCTTTGAGGACCGCCTCTGTCTCCACAGAGTCGAAGGCTTTCTTCAAATCGATGAACGTGAGACAGAGAGGCATCTTATACTCTCGCGATACTTCAATGAGTCTAGTGACCGTGTGTATGTGATCGATCGTACTGAATCCTTTTCGAAACCCTGCTTGCTCGCACGGCTGTCCTTCATCTAATGTCCTTTCGATCCTATTTAGAATCACTCGAGTGAAAAGCTTGTAGATGACGGACAACAGACAGATGGGGCGATAATTGCCGATGTCCTGTGGGTCTCCCTTCTTGTACAGCAGCACGGTCCTGCTGGTCTTCCATTGGTTCGGTACCTTGCATTCCGACAGGTACCGCGTGAAGAGCCTAGCCAAGGTGGTGATAAGAACTGGCGGTAGGTTCTTCAGATGTTCCGGTCGAATCCTGTCGGGGCCCGGTGCTGTACGATTCTTCACCGACTTGATGGCATGTCGGACTTCGGAAGGGAGAACTGATGGGACAACGTATCCATCCTCCCTTGGGTGATATTGGGGGAGATGGACGTGGCTATCGAAGAGATCCGAGTAGAAGTCGTGGATGACCTTCTCCATTACCCGTCTTGATGAAGAAATTGTTCCTTCTGGGCGCCGGAGGGCGGTCATCTTGGTCTTACGATTGGCGAAGTCACGGCGGGCGTTGCGAATGCTTCTTCCTGCCTCTGCGGCTTCGGCCAATACTGCTGCTCGTCTCTCTTTAAGGTCTTCTTTTATCGCTTCTCTGCACCGTTTTGCGAGCTCGGACGTCAGTTGGTAGTTGCCTGCGGCTCTCGCGACTCCGCGCTGGCGTATCAGCTCGAGGGTCTCGTAAGACAGTCGTCTTTTGGTGGATCTTGAGCCCTCGGCTCTCCTTGCGCTGTCGCAGAGATGTTGAACAAGCCGATCGTATTCTTCGTCGATGTTGTCGACAACGGCATCTTCCCAAAAGCCGGCTAACGAAGTGAAGAGATCCCAATTGATGACGGATTTGGGAGCCCTCTTCTTGAACTTCGCGGCTTTCTCTCCTTTGCGCGAGAAGAGGAATCTTGCACGAAGGAGGCGATGGTCTGATCCGGTGTAGAACTTTGGTACAACACCGACGTCGGTCAGGCAGAACCTTCGATTGACGATGATGTGGTCAATTTCATTATGGTACTCTCCACCGGGTGACTCCCACGTCCACCGTAGGGAGGTTGGCTTCTGAAACTGTGAGTTACCATGGATGGTCTTCGTCGTCACGATGAACTCAGACAGCCTCTCTCCCTGTTCGTTCCACTGTAGGCCGTGGGTACCGATGTGAAGTTCCTCAGGCGTTCTCCTAGGGCCAATCTTGGCGTTGAAGTCGCCAACAATGACCTTGTAGAAAGTGTGGTCTTCCCTGTAGAACTTCTCCAAGTCCATGTAGAAGGCCTCGATTTCTTCATCGTCGTAGCTGGATGTTGGAGCATAGGCGACGAAGATTGTCAAGGCCGGTATTGATCCACATCTTCTCAGTCGCAAACGTCCGATTCGGGTTGTTAGCTGTTCGAACGAATCGATGTTCATGGCCAAGTTCGTGTTGACGAGGACACCGACTCCACCAACTCCTCTACTGTCGCAGGTTCCAAGGAACAGTTCTTCTCCAGTGTCGAAGGTGGCGTTCAGTGGCCGGTGTCTCCTCGTCTCGGTCAGTCCGATGACGTCGTACCTGATCTTCCTGGCCTGCATCATCAAATCCTCGATAGAAGCCTCCGATGCAAGCGTGCGTGCGTTGAAGGTACAGATCGTCATCATAGTCCTTCTGGTTTTAGGCAGCCTAGATAACCCCTCGGACCTCGTCCTCACTGGCGCCGCCGTACCAGTGACTCTTCCGAGATCAGGGGAACACTCTTTATTATTGCTGTGTCGAGCTTTAAGAAAAAGAAAACCCTTAGGAGATAGCTTGCTGGGCTCTATTCCCCCGCGGGTAGCTAGGGTAGGATTTCACCGGGAAGTTAGCCGGGCTTCCCGGGAGTGGACGATGGAGCTTATTTGTTGGAGGCGACTCCGAACCGCCTCCCTTGTACCTCCCAGTCACTTGAATGCAGGGCTTTTGGTCGGATAGATGTGCAGGATACAATCTGCAGACACGCAAGTACACTCACGCACGCATGCATGAACACACCCACGCGCTGGCAGAAGGTATGGATCGTTCCGACACTGCAGAAACAGGGAGTCCATCCCCTGAATCCACCCGCGTCTCAGGGCAGGCACAAGGTCGCGTGTGGTCCGCGATTAGCCCCCTATCCGCCACCTGGGGACGCGCCACGTAGCCTCGCGACTAACCGGCTGGGATCCCTCTTATGAGGGAGATCCGTGGGACGACATTCTTATAATACATAATTTAGAAAAAGGTGCTATTCATTCCAAACTTTCCCAAATATACAATAATGTGCTAAAACTTGAAATTACTAATGACAACGAATATCGATGCAATTACTTGGACTTAAATATTGAAATTATTGAAAATCAAGTTATTACTAACTTATTCAATAAGACCGAACATTTTAATTTTGATGTTAAAAGATTACCTCATTTTCTCTCCAATATTTCACTTAATATCAAAAAAGCGACTATATATAACGAGACTCTACGTATCGCACGCACATGTAAAAAAGTAGAACAATTTATTTATCGTATTACCCAACTTAAACATATGCTCATTAATAACGGTTACCCTAACTACATTATACTTGGCAGCGTTCTTAAGTGTATGAACAAAAATAGATTTATTATGTACAAATATTGTTTACATAAAAATTATAACAAATTAAAACATACTATAAATAAAATTTTCAACCAATAGATCAAATTGTTCACATATTCTTATTAATAATACACTTAGCCCCAAATAAACATCGTACCAATTGGTTAATCTATGAACAATAACCTCTTCTCTTAAGCCTCTTTTGATATACACTCGTCCTATTATATAACTAGATCATATCTTCCACATTAAAAATTGAAACATATAACAGCTTACCCATATAACATCTATCTCCCATTTTAACATCACCACCTTACCTAATACGTACTATTACTACACCTATGACTTTCACACACATATTCATATCGTTCCCTGGAATCATACTAGAATGACTTAATGTGTAACCACCAAATCAATCCTTAGTCCATTACAGTTCATACATACATCCTACCCCACCTGACCTTTGCAAGTTCTCTAGAGAACGCCAGGACTTGATATGATATGGATCATACTACAATTACCTAGCGTGTAGCCACCACATGAATCCATTGTCGATTACAGTCCATGCATACAACCTACCCCGCCTGACCTGTGCAAGTTCTCTAGAGAACGCCAGGACTTGATATGCTAAAATATGGGATGTAGTACATACCCTTCTGGAAGCTTCTCCATCGTCGTCAAAGGGACTGCTCGACGAGATTGTTCAGAATAAAGTGAACTCTAACTCAAATAACTTCTATTTACCAGTGGATGATAAGAGTTATTTCCCATTAACCTTCTTGAGCTTCTCATTTTTTATGCTCACTATAGTTATGTGGTCGACATCTTCTTATACGAAGGAAGACATACTTACGTAAGTTTCCTTCCTTTTCAACACATGAAATAAGGTCCTACTCGCCATGCTGACGAGTTCTCGGGAGGACCTTACTTACTATTCCTATTTACCCGTATATGGATTAGGGAACGAAACGGGCAAATAGGACATTCTTTTGTTGAGAATTTTTTTTCTTTCTTTCCTTTTTCTCAATAACTTTTGACACTACTAATACTATTAATGATGGAGCAACGAAGACGATACAAGTGTACGGACACACATCGCTACTGTGGACGACGAAACCCCTTTAGTCGACACCTTTAGTTGAAAACACCGTTACATAGACGGCGAGAGTACCATTCACTACACACGACAGGTCGTCGCCTTGAAGACAGTGTCTCACCTCAGCTACACCGGCCGAGAATTCTCTCGAATTTTCGGCCGGTGAACGAGGCACCTTTTGCCTTTCCAAGGAAAGGCCAAGGCGCAGAACACGTACGCGATCAATGAAATCAAAAGAGGTGCAGAAAACTTATGCAGTTTTCTTGCCGTGGAACTCGTCCTCCGCAAATTGTATTGGTACCTCGAAAACGGGTTTTTCGAGTTTTACCAGAAATCATATACATTGTTGAACTCTCCGCGTCGAGTAGGTCCAGATTCTGTTGATATCCCAGGATCGAAAATGAGGTGAGACTTTGAGGGGATGGATCGGACGGCTGATAGACGCATTGAGAAGACCAATGGGAGCAGTGAAAATAAACGCTAAACTACTATCTCAGTTGCGAGAATATTTTCAGAAACTCTACAACCGTCTGATACCAGAGATGCCTCAGCAACTTCTTCTTTTCCGAAACCGGGCAATTCTACTACCGTTCACAAGAAAAAAGACGAACATCACTGCAGAAACAAGTATGATATGAGCCAACTCTCAATAGCTAGAGAGCTTTACCGATGACTGTCCAACGAGTTAAGCAGAATCGAAGTGAAAAAGTAGCTCGGATTAAAACAGGCAGGATTCCGGCTCAGCAGAGGATGTTGGAGTCAAGTTCTTACATTTCAGTAAATAATGAGAGAACAAATACAATGCGGAGAAAGACCTTGGAAGGTGCCCATTGACTTCGCAGCTCCTCTTGAGATTGTGTATCCTCCGGCTCTATGGAACACACTAGCGGCTTGAGGCTTCTGCAAAACACCTATTACGAATCCATAGGCAAAGGTCTGCGTTAGAGAATGCATGCCGGGAAGATTTCTATGTCCACGGCGGTACAACACAGTTGAGCGATATCACCAATGCTCTTCAAAACAATTATAGACGCTATCATGAGAACGGTTTTTAAAAACAGAGTTGAAATCGAATTTGAAGACCAATAGTTTGTTACAGATTTGGTGTATGCACGCGACATATCAGTGACATCGAATGACGACGGTGAAAATGTGAACATCTCTCACGACGACTTTGCGAATGCACGACCATAAGGTTTGGACATCAACGTAGAGAAAACCAACTTCCTGAAAATGGTCGGAACACCATTGACAGTGTTCTAGATGACGTTGAGCTGAAGCAAAAGCAGAACTTTTTCATCATGGATTATTCGTGCGGGAGAAACAGAGCGCAATCCTGAACAATTCTCCGTTCGAACGCATATATGTAGGCTAGAAACATTTTGATTGTGATCTTCTAGTCCTCGACGAATTCTCGGCATCACTCTCCAAAACCAAATCTGGAATGGAGACATTCGAAGAAGATCTTTCATTGATCTCATCTGATGCTCCTGTTGCGGATGAGATCATAAAGCGAGGGCTGGAATGGATTGACCACTTGTACAGAAGGAAGCCTTCACGCCTGCCACACGAAATTCTATGGAGGGTGCGCGATGCAGGGTGGAAGAAACAAGAAAAAAGTCTCTTACAAAACCTGGCTTAGCAAAGAGAAACAGATCTTCTGTTCTGCAGAATGAGCTTGCAACAGGCCAAGATCCCGGCAATACTCAGAGGTCGCTGAAAAAAAGTAATGTCATGCGGCAACAGACGCGACATCCATGTGAGCGAGCTGGGGAGGAAAAGTAAGTAATCCTTGTAGAATATGAGTGCGAATGCATTATCATGCGAGCTTTTCCAGGGCTTGTCTGGCAATGCGTGGTCCTGGATTATCTTGAGGTAGGATGCCTAACCTCGCGGCTGGATTTTCTTGGCTGAATAAACTCATTTAAACGGTACGTTTGAAAAGTGTGATGCCTCTCTACAAATATCATCGCTCATAAGCGATTCCGGGGTATCCGTGAAAGCACGTTGGTTTTGTCGGAGTGGCTGGTGTCGCCAAGAACAAATGTGACTTTTCTGAATCTCAATGGTCGCTGGTGAGCGGTTGTTTCAAGCGCGACGTTTCCTTCATACTCGGCGGGATTGCTTGAGCAGTGTCGGTCGCCTTCCGAGCTTCAACTGCATGCTATAAGAAGCGAGTGTCGGTGGGACTGTTTTCAGTGGACTCAGCACTCCACTTCGTAGGCTTGAAACTCAAGTGAATAATAGGTTTGAGATGTTTCCTTTTGTAGATCATGATCAGTGAAAGGGAAAAAATAGAACTGTACACATAACTTAGCTAAAAATTTACAGATGGTTATAGAAATTTACAAACGAAAAAAGCGCAAGGTTGGTTCGCGATTTCGCAAGGCATGTTAGTGCCCTATATGACTAGTCTTGAGGGATTATCCTGTGATGGAACTTTAGAAAGACGATATAGTTCATGGGCGCACTGCATACCCTTCCGGCTGTGTCAATTCAGTCAACTCTCGCTTTTAGATAAAACGTTGGAAGCTTTTATACTCAATATGTCAACACAGAACAGAACATAACACAGAACCCTTATTCTGGCAAAGTTTGAGGTTGGGATTACGACAACTACCATTGAGTTGCGTGATAGGCGATGTCAATCACTGGCGCCTAACGTGTGAGGAACACAACTCCTTGTGAGAGTTGTCATAGCGTTGAACTCTTCAAAGGTAAAGAGTTTGGAAAGAGGTTGTTCGACACTTTTTACTTGAAACATTTTTTATTTGCGTCCTACTTTGATCGGGAACTAGAGTTTTGGAGCAGTACTACGTGAGGTCTTCTGGAACTTTAGGAAGGGGAGGGGGGAGGTGTATTTGGGATGCCAAACGAGAATATCGCATTTTGTGAGGTCACAACACGTACATGATGAAAAGTTTAGGGAAAATGCCGACCATGTCAAGAGTACGGAGGTGATATGCAACACGATATTGACCGTCGTAATCAAGACCTGAAATGACCCATCACATTTACAGCATATTTATCGGAACTCTACAAAAATTAGGTGACGGAAAAAATGTAAAATGTACAACCATATAAGATTATTTCGGTTTCCGAATACTCCTCCCAATGCGAAATTGCAGCACAAAAACCTGAAGCGTTTCGGCCCTCTAGTGTGTAATGGTAGCGAGAAAAAGGTCCATTTTTGAGGAAATAGCAATTCACAATTATCAAAACGATGAACCTCAAAAAGAATGCATATAAACAGGGCAATCGAGCTGTATACGGCTCGCAACCGATAGATCCTTAGGGATGATCTCAGGGAACATCCATCATTTCTCTTTATAAGGAACATGGAGTGTCGCTTATTTCTTATTATTAGACGTAAAAGGCATGTTCGTCCATGACGCCACCGTCCAAGCCTATCATTGCCCAAAGAAACACCAAACTGGTTTAATATTACCAGATACGAAGATCCTTCAGAAAACGACTTCGCATGAATTCCCCAAAATTAATCTAAATACCACTTTCACTCGAGGAATCTCTCGAATGCTTTTTACAAATGGAGGCGCTGTTTTTACGAGAAGTGATGCTTCATGCAAGGAGCTGGGAGGAGTCTTAGATTGAACAAGAGCACTGATGTCACTCTTGTCATGAGAATTTTCTTTCAAGCTAAGCTGTTCTGAAAATCATGGACGCACAACGGGGAGAAACCAGGCTAGCAAACCAGGTTCAATGTCCAGCTTCCGTTAGCATTACGTAGCCTATGCAAAAGCAACATCGTTAGCATTCGTTGGTTCAATCGTTGCTTTGCGTGCTTATCGCCCCATGAATCATAGGACAGGAGGGTTTACCTGATAAGTGCGATGAGCAGAGCTGTTAACACCAATGATGGTATCAATTTCAAAACGATGCCGAACATCCAGAAAACAGCCGACACCAGAACAGGGTTCGCCTGGTAATTCAAATCGAACATCGGTTCAGTGAAGGTGCAGTTCATATGTTCACCATCTATTCCTTTCACCTAAAAAATTACTCAGAAACGTTTGTTGTTGTCGCATCACTCATTGGCGTGGTCGTTATTACATGGCAGACTATTTTTACGACTATCCCCGAAAGATGATGCTCGAAGACCAGAAAGGGATTAGATCAGAAATCACCACATAATATCAAGGACAATAACAGCCATCGTGAAAGATGGATCTCAATAAGAAGTGAAGAGTCTCTCACCTCAGAGATGAAGAACACTGGCACACACATGAGGGGCACAACAATCCACACTGCGATATTGGCGGCCACTGCCAGCCGCGGTTTGTACAAGTAGGAGCTGGCCCTGAGGGGGTATTTGACGGCGAAGTATCGATACACAGCGACGATTATTGTTGTCAGGAAGGCAACTGGAAATAATGCGAAAAATTCCAATTCCTCCCCGATCACTTTACAACAAGTAAATGCCAGAGCGTGTTGCCGCCAAAGCGAGCTGCACGAATGACATTTTCGGAGGGAACGAGGTGGACGGCTGGTGCATAAACAACCACTTACTGGTGTGAAATACCACGTTCAGGTTCACATTGAAAAAGCGGTACCAAGTGAGCGCTTCAGACCAGAGCAGAGCAAAGCTGAAAATGTAGAAGGCACTTCGACAAAAAGCACATTCAACCGATTACGATTGACATATAATAACCTACATGGTAAACTACTTTTCCGGTTATTACACCGTACCATTTCTGAAGATTCCTCTCATAATGCCTCTACCTTTTGCCAGTCTCTGAGATGATTCTTTATTCGCGGCTTAAAGGCAGTACCCACGAGAAAAAATTGTCACCCTTATTTCAACGCAATCTTGGATTTCTGATTATGAGGAACATGGATAATGTGATCAATTTTGTCAGAACTCACGTTCAAATGGTTTTCGGATGCTACCAATTTGCTGCATTATAGCACGGCAGCTGCGTTGTGCCAGTGGAGTAGATCAAGAAAGTCGATAAGGCTGCCTTTGTTGCCAACGAATTCACTGGCGCAACTAGATATTTGACTAATTTTTCAGCTTTTCTGAAGGAGAAAGAGCACAAACGAAAAGGAACTGGAATGTCCACTACAGAGATACACCTCAACAAAAGAAACAAAACTTATGGTTAAGTGTAAAGAGCTGACAAACAGAAATTTACACCATGTTTGGAAATTTGGAAGTTCTGGAAAAAAGGGATCGAACGGTCTAATAACTACTAAAAAAAGCGTGAATGGGGTAACCAGATCATTGCAATGTAAAAATTCTCAAAATGAGCATGGAAAGCAAAATTCGTATCGCACCACATCTTATCCGCCAAGGCACGCAGTAAAGTGTCATGGCGATGAGATGAACTCCAAAACTCATCAGCACACTTTAGGCTATGATTACATGCCAGCTCACATCCACGAAGTAAAAGATAGCAGATCATAGCCATCCACGTCACTGCTAGAGCATGCATGTGGAAGGGCGATGATCTCTTCTGTTGTCACATGCATGCTCTAGCAGTGACGTGGATGGCAATGATTTGCTATCTTTTACTCTATGGATGTGAGCTGGCATGCCATCATCGCCTAAAGCGTGGTGATGAGTTTTAGGTTCATCTCATTGCCATGACGCTTTACTATGGGCCCAAGTCTAACTCGTTATATCTCGGGAATTCTGATGCCTTCGGCGGTGCAACTTGCGCAGAACTACTGGGACTATCGTCCAAACTCCGAAACATCCAAAATTTCGGATATCAAAATTATCGAGGGTGCTGCCTCTAACTTTTCGACAAGAACCGTTTTCCTCCGCCAGGTGTGAACTCCGAAAAATGGTGAATTTGTAGGGGTGTCTCAGCACTGTCTATGAGAGGTACTCTGTGGTGGATTCAGAACCATGCCGGATTACTCAAAGCCCACGAAGGCAGATGGTGGTTAGGAACTCATAATTTGAGCTCCTGACACCTTCACGTGTTTGAAAAAGACGTTTACGTCGAAACGTCGGACAGCAAATAAAGTTCCAACAAAAACCGGAAAGGAAGGCAAACATAATAAGAAGTGAGTCCATACAATGTTAATAAAATACAATCGCTAAAGAATTCATTTTCTTCTTTTCCCTCCAAACGAAAGAGTGAATGAAACACTTCAAGCTTACATAGACAGTTAGCGAAAATAAAACTGGAATACAGAAAAGGGATTATTCATTTACCGAAAACATCTTTCGGTAAAAAGAGCCTATGGAACGTAGAAGAACAAATTTCAAGCATAAAGCTCCAACTTTTAATTCCCCATGCAGTGTCGCAAAGTCATTTGACACATAGCCAGTGAGAATTTAGCAAATCACTTCCGAAAAAAAAAAACATAAATATGCGAGCATTGAAGTGGAACATCCAGTACACGAGAGGAATTTTGTGGAAAAGTGCCCATTACCCGTTTTCCTGTAACTTAAGTCATCGTTTCTCCAAGTCTTGAGGCATGCTAGCAGCTCTCTGGTCCTCACTTCTCCTCACATGTCTGATGCACGAAAAAGAAGAAAATGCAAAAAAACCAGTTTACGGACAATAGCATTTGAATTTAGCTTGCATAAAATATTCTTTAACAGCAAGAATTTGTACCGGTACCTTCTCCATTGTCTTATGTCTTTGTGCTCCGTAAAACACATATTGACAAATGATTTTGGGGCGAATATCCTGTAAAAAGAGCTGAGGAGCAGAAAGCACAATAGCAAGCTGGAGGAAGTCATAGTCGTGCGTAAACATAGGAACATCCTTTCCTCTACAGGAGTTCACGTCCTATTTCAAAGTTGAGTCCCCTTTTTTGTCCGAATCTGCATGTTAAAAGAGGTCAAGGTGAAAGATCTCTTGTTTTTACGTGTTAAAAGAGATCGGGAAAGATCTGTTCTTACGTTATGTGGGAAAAAAAATCAAGCCCAAGGATGAACGTACATACATAGGTAAGTTCAGAAAGCAAAATTACTTCTTTTCTAATCAGAAAATGACAAGAAAAGAAGATTCGAGCAGAATAACTTGACATATAACAATATGTAATTCCTGACTAGATCGCAAGGCGTCTGTGGAGAAAAAAAACGGAGTAATGAAATGAAGTGAAGATTTTGTTTAATTTGTGGAAGAACTCCAGCCAGGGTCAAGCGTGATGATGATAAAAAGTCGACCCCCATACGACCCCCCCCCTTTGAGCCATCAAAAATACGCCCCCCCCCCTCTTGCCCACAAATTTCCTTCCATGCTTGCAGAATTTAGATGTTTAGATATCCCATTTCAGGTGTTCGTACTGCGAGAGGTGTGGTGGAGCCAGAGCATAGCAAGGAGAAAGAGGCTTTTTTGTGTCTAACTAGTTGTTTGGAAGTTTTTTTGGAAAACGCTAAAATGTACGCAGTGGACAAAAAACGTGCATTAACTATGCAATGTTGCTTACGTAACTAATGAGGCTCGAACACATCAAGAAAAAACATCTATTTGAATTATCTACATGGTAAAGGGTTCGATCCCTACCGAGGCTAAAATTTTTGCTGAGGGTTAGAGCGTGTGCGGTGAGCGAATTTCAGTTTGAAAGCTTCCGTACAGAGTTTTCTGAACGAAATACCTTCGTATTCGTCACGAAAAACAACCATACACATGATCGACATGGTTAGGGGTTCGATCCCCTCCGAGGCTAGAATTTTTGCATGGCGTAAAATGACACGCGCTTGTAGTAGATTCGAGATGGTCGACCGTAAAGCACGAAATAGTTGTTTATAGAGGTGGAGTACTGGGTAGGACTTTCAGTACGGACGTGCGAAAATTTCAGCCTAAAATTTTGACTCGTTCAGAGACATGGTTGTAGTCGGACACGAATATCAGAAGATGTGGCCCGCTGAGGCCCCAATTTTTTTCAGGTTTTTAATAGTCGAGAGTTCGCGCTTTCCGGCTGTACAGCTCGTTTTTCTGCAGCTGCTTCCACCACGATTCAACTCCGTCGATAAAAACATGGAAAAAGGCCATTTTATCGACGAAACCTCATCTCCGTAATTTCCGTGCTGAATCTTTCCTCTTGAAGCTGGAGACCTGAAATTTGGGGTTAAAGCACTATTGGGTAGGGTCCATAAAATGACTTTCTAGCGGCCTGCAGGACTGGGTAGGACTTTCAATACGAAAGTGCGAAAATTTTAGCCTAAATTTCTACCTCCTATTCCACACTAAGGCACCCCCCTCCCGACCACGACCCCCCCCCTTGATAATTTATCGACACACGCTTGACCCTGACTCCAGCAGTAAGCTTTCAGCAGGTCCTAATTTTCAGTGTAATGTTTCTTAGCTATTTTAGATATTATATTATATTGGAATGAGAGCTTTGGAACAGTTTGTTGAAAATATTCAACAAAGAACCTTTGCATGAAGTGTTTTCTGGATTCTGCATGATATGCAAATATTAAAAAAAAACTCATTGTTATAACTATTTAACAGCGCTTTGTTTTGTTTCACGATTTGGAACTAAACCTGCGGTTCCAGATGAACGCCACTGCCCTTACCCACACCCAGTTCGTAGTTATTCCACTGCTCGATGTTGCTAAAGGTGTTTCTAGCGCGTTATCGTGTTATACCGAGAGCTAGATCTCGTTAATTTCTCTGGCTTCTGACGAATGTTCGTCTCTGACGAAAGCAATTAGAAAGGAGCGCAAGCCGAATGAAACCTATGTTGATGTCCTCGGCTATGGAGCATTCACATGAGAGGATTTGCTGTTCTGCTATAACGAAAACCTGTCGCCACTTCGAGTATTTGGAATGACCTGCACAGTACATTGCATTTATTCTAAAACTGGTGCATTTGTGCTAAAACTAACTGAAAGAGAAATGGCTGCGGTGCTTCCGCACAGTGATTGAAGAGGTTTTCGAGCAACAGAATATTAGCTGATATCAGAAGGAGTTAAACTTACCATTGCATGCGGTAATGCTCCACAATGAGAAAGGCGAGATAGTTTGAGGCCAGTAACCATTGCGCAGCCGACAAACCACAAAGTAATATATTGATTGGATTTCGCATCGTTTTCCTGGAATAAACAAATGAACAATTTTCCCTTAGTTCAGCAGCGAACTGGCTTTCAAGCCCAGTATTGGCAGTGACCTTTGAAATTGGGTAGGAACTGGGGCGGCAGACTTTGACCGGGAAGAAATTCCCTTGCCAATATTAACATTTGTTTCTGCGCTTCTCAGTAGGATGTGCACTTATTCAGACATAATTATTCTGCAGCATTTCTGTGGTGCTGTTTCATTTCTGTGGTTCTCACCAGGGATGTGCGTAATAACGATTTACGGCCATTTTTGGCGATTTTTTTACGGTTTGCGATTTACGAAAAATAGCCCAAATTTCGTAACAAATTCGTAAATAACTACAAGAAACGAATCTTGCTTAGCGTTTGTGCTTGGGGGTAAATGCACATGATTTCTCTGTGTTTGTATTTTTAGCAAGGCTTAGAGTGAAATGTTTGTTTTGCTTGCAGTTTCTATTATTCGAAGAAGGCAGCATATAGCAATTTCATCATCGCGTCCTTAGAGAAGATCTGTTGGAACAGTGGAGCTCAAAGGTCTGAATGAAGTGCGACAAGAACACCGCATTTTCAGCTTTGGTTTCCTGTTTCCGTAGGGGGGAGAAGCTGTCCGTCGACGGAAACAGCCTATTTCCTTCGGCAAAACGTTTTGCCTTGTTTTTCTGACCTCAATTGCGGTGTGATGTCGTATGCGAAAAGGTTTTCTTCCTGGTCGAGCTCTCATGAACCAATTAGAAGTGACCATAAACCATTTGATAAAGTAGAAGAAATAGTTCTTTTCAGAGATGCAGCATGCATTCTACTTTACTGATAATCGCAGAGGTATTGAATGCGCATGCGCCCTAAGCAGGGACTTGCTGAAGCACTGGATACCGAGTCAGCGCTTTATCATTTCACACTCTTTTGATATCAATTCACCTACCCCACGGGTGAATGGCTTGGTTCGCACGGAAACACATAGAACCATCTACAACGTTTACGCTTACTACAGAAGCACCGACCAGGATGAAGAGAATTTTCTCCAATGCAGCGATAAATAATACTATAGATCTAGACAGCTCGCTTAAAATATCGAGGAAAAAGTTGTCTATTCATCACAATGATATCACTCCAAGGATGGGCCATAAATAAAGTAAAACAGAAACGTGTACATGGCAAAAGAATTTATGTGATTTAAAACATAGCTGTAGGATTTATGTTTGCTAGGTATTATTTAACATAAGACAACCCTTCCTCTCGGGATATCCCCTATCAAGTCCTACACAGGCCCCGAGATGCTAAGTGAAGTCCCTGACCGCGGCACACATGTTGTTGTGCTTCAGGTCATGCAGCATTTTTTTAAAGTGCTTGCCCAACTGATCTAAATTCCGGAGAAGTTATGAATAAGCCCTTGTCCCGAGTATCACAAAAGTCTATTAAACTAACTGAATGAGACCCAAGCAAATGAGTGGTCACTCGATGAAACCAATAGGACCTAAAATGTATATTTGGCTGAGTCCAGAATCAAACCGGGCTTGTGGGCCGGAGCACTGTTACGGTGAAACGTTGCTAAAGGACATCCCAACTGAGTTTAACTTCAAGCCAAAAAACAATTCCTTCTGAAGAGAAACTAGGGTTGTTACCGTATTTTTGGCCCACCCCGTTGTGATAAGATGGTGAAGTTCAGTGATCAACTCTGCAGTAGATACATACCTCAGATCATTTTGAGAATAACTTTGTTGTGAAAAGAGTTGAAATCATCTGATTCTTTTAATGGTACTCGGACCCTCAGCTACGATTTACGATTTACTATTTACGGCGGTTTTGAGAAACTTAAGATTTACGAAAATTGAAATTTTTGTTACGCACATCCCTGGTTCTTACGCAACTAAGATCTTAGCGTAGCAGAATCATCTATGAAAAAGGGTAACAATTGACAACGTTAAGTGCATTTGGAGATGCAGCGACTTTGCTCCATGTGATCTCACATCATTGACGTCCACTCTTTTCCACAGCTTTCGCGAACGCTTGCTCTTATCGTGCAGAGAATTTACTCTCCAATTTTCCCTTTCTGTTCGTATTCAGTTGTATTGGGTCGGTGAAAAAGTTCCACGACACTTTTAAGTTTCATTTCTAAAACGCAAAAGCAGCTAGACAGGTGGGATCTTGTGTCGGTATAAGATGATATGTTTTCGAAGCTTTCAAGTGAAGGACATACGGGGATGTTCTACTAGTATCCGACTAATAATGCCTTTGGCCAGTCGAGTCTCGCTTTTGTCTATTATGGTTTCCTGCAAGGACATCGTGTAAGAAGCGCGGACGCCAGTGCATGCGCCACGCTTGAAGAGAACGTTATTCACCATTCGATGGTCCTCTCTTTGGTACCAGCGCTTCGAGTCTGACGAAATGATGCTTGAAAGTCACCCACCGTCTGGACGTGGGACGACCGTTGATAAGGACGATTTGCAGGACACCCTGAAGACGAGGTCAGATGCCGACAACTGCAAGTTGGCGAAGATACTCTTGTGCGACTATGCAACTGACATCTGGGGTGGTAGTAAACTCTTGGAAAGACGACGAAACGATGAGCAGAAAGAACATCGATCAGTTGGGTGTACCCGGAAATGTGTCTTCAACGAAAAAGGGTCAGTGCGCGCTCGACTGGCTACAATGATGAACTCAAACCATGAGCAAAAAGTCCTCTGGAGGACGTTTTCGCGGAACGACGAGGCCACCGTCTGCTTCTCCCACGCCGCACATTCTTTCGCTTCCCGTGTCCTCGTCGTTTCATACTGGCAGCATGTTCAGCGTGACGATAAGCTCACAGTTCGATTTCGAACTGTGAGTTTACCTGCAACTATGGTCCCTGTTTCGTCATAGTTTTCAAGCACTACACTTAGAGAGGCATGTTCGGGCCAATGAAGCCTACATTACTTCTTCCGGAAATCCCCGTAAGATGGGAGTTAGCTGCCAGTTAACGTTCATCGTTAGCTGACAGTTTTGGTAGGTTTACTATCACCCTTGCATCCTTGCTTTCTCGGTTTTGGCAAAGTTGTCCGGACATGAGCACCCTGTGTTCTGTGCGAATATGATAAATCATGCCGAGTGGGCATCGAGGAGCCGCTGTTTCTTCGGCCACGTGGGAAGAACTTTTTGAACGATATTGGAAGTGGGGGCGATAGCTTGGCCTGTACGCGATCAACGCACAGCAGCGGCAGTGCATTTCGTGTCCGGAACCACTTCCGAAACAATCAAAAGCAGACCCGCCCGAGAAGGTTTTTCTATGCTGTTGGTGGAGCCACTAGGACCGCTTCAGCACTAGTCCCTGATTAGTGAAGTCACAGGAATGAGCGATCTCTGCGCTACTCAACTCTAGAAGTTGGCGGGTGCCATCAGCGGAATACGCCCAAAACGAGCCGATGCACATCTTCTGCAAGATGATGCTCACGAGCGCTTTGCAAACGCAAGTGGTGAAAACACTTAGAATCTCGGTTGGAAATTTTTGTCACACCCATCGTATTGCCTTAGTGTGGAATAGGAGGTAGAAAAAAAGGTAGAAAAAACGGAAGAAGCGGGACACTGAATTATCCATACACAGAATTTGTTTTGACGTGATTAAACGACTCTAACAGTATGATTTGAATAGTGAAAAGTGGGGAGTTATAGGCTAAAATTTTCGCACGTCCGTACTGAAAGTCCTACCCAGTCCTGCAGGCCGGCAAAAAGTCATTTTATGGATCCTACCCAATAGTGCTCTACCCCCAAGTTTCAGCTCTCCAGCTTCAAGAGGAAAGATTCAGCACGGGAATTACGGAGAGGTTTTGTCAATAAGAATGGCCTTTTTTCAATGTTTTTATCGACGGAGTTGAACCGCGGTGGAAGCAGCTGCGGAAAAACGAGCTGTACAGCCTGAAAGCGCAAACCTTCGACTATTTAAAACCTGAAAAAAATTGGGATCTCAACGGTCCAGATCTTCTGATATTCGTGTCCGACTACAGCCATGCCTCTGAACGAGTCTAAATTTTAGGCTGAAATTTTCGCACGTCCGTACTGAAAGTCCTACCCAGTCTTCCACCTCTATAAACAGTTATTTCGTGTTTTACGGCCGATCATCTCGAATCTACTACAAGCGCGTGTCATTTTACGCCATGCAAAAATTCTAGCCTCGGAGGGGATCGAACCCCTAACCATGTCGATCATGTGTATGGTTGTTTTTCGTGACGAATACGAAGGTATTTCGTTCAGAAAACTCTGTACGGAAGCTTTCAAACTGAAATTCGCTCACCGCACACGCTCTAACCCTCAGCAAAAATTTTAGCCTCGGTAGGGATCGAACCCTTCACCATGTAGATGATGTATATAGATGTTTTTTCTTGATGTGTTCGAGCCTCATCAGTTACGTAAGCAACATTGCATAGTTGATGCACGTTTTTTGTCCACCGCGTACATTTCAACGTTTTCCAAAAAAAACTTCCAAACAACTAGTTAGATACAAAGGAGCCTCTTTCTCCTTCCTATGCTCTGGCTCCCCCACACCTCTCGCAGTACGAACACCTCAGATGGGATATCTAAATATCTAAATTCTGCAAGCATAGAAGGAAATTTGTGTGCAAAGGGGGGGGGGTCCTATTTTTGGTGGCTGAAAGGGGGAGGGGGTCGTATGGGGATCGACTTTTTACCATCACCACGCTTGACCCTGATGAGGTGTCAAAGTCTTTCGATCCACAGCCTCCAGCGTTCTGGCAGAAAGGAACAGTGATGCTGCTCAGAGGATGGGCAAAGGTACCGCACAGTAATGGTTCATGTAGCAGTAATTGAGATTTCGTTTTAGTACAGAAATACATCTCCAAAGAACACGCTGTGAGTGTTGTAGAACTTTTTCACCAATCCAGTATTCAAATTCCACGGTCGAATTAGTAGCCTGGTGTGTTTCTGGTATCCTTTGAATGACGAATTTAGATCCCATGAAGCTCTGCGGCTCCTCAAAAAAGCCATTTCTGATCTGATTTTTTAAACAAAAACTCTGTTCTGGGCTAAGTTCTTTGCTTCAAAACATTTTTCAAGTTCTTAGCTTCCATTCCAAACTACGCCTTGTTTGGATAAACAAAGTTTTAAATGTTTAAGAGCAATTCGATCCGCGTTCCATACATATTTGGTTAGAGGGAAAGTTCATATGCTGGACTTCTGCTATGCCCTTGAGTACTTCCTCTTCTGAAGGCAATTCTTCAAAACGTTTTAAGAGTTCGGTGTGTCTATTGTTATTGCTTAAAGGTATTTGCACCTAGCCTTCTTTGGAAAGCCATGCTGCACCACTAGTTGTTACAAGGTTTTGTTCTATCTAGATAGAGAGAAGAATTTTCTTAATGAACTGCGTCGTCACAAAGTTGTCACAGGAAATTTGTGGGAAAGTGAAAGGAGTGAGAGAAGTGCCGTGGAAGATATGACAAGAAAGTAAGTAGAGAGTCGTTGGCTTGAAAGTATTCAGCTCCTTTATTTATATAAATCAAGGGCGATTTTTAATGACATGTAAATGCCTCGTCGTCGATTATTTCCACTTGCCCTTTGTCGTCTTTCACATGACTGCATTTTCCGTTTCTGAAAAGCATAGCTTTCTGGTCAAAAATAAGGTCCAGGAGCAGCCTTGTGTCCTGAAGGAGCAGTGAATGTTGTTGGCGAAATGGTGTAGGAACAGATTCCGATATTTTGTAAGCCACATTTCAACACCCACATGCTGACCTATCAGAATTAATCAAAACACTCTGTGTTGAACAAAATGGCGAGGAAGTATGCACAATCCTTGTGCCAAGCCCCGGTCACACTGTTGAATTTCTAAGCGGAGTTAATAGGAGAGCAGCAAATAAAAAGTGACAATAAATGGAAGCAAGACTTCCTTGGATACGCTGATCATGAATTAAAAATCTACAGGAAGTGGCTGTCTGGACCTTTGTTCGACTTTAATCCCGCTTAACCGCGCTGCTAACATTGTTTTGCCCGCGGCATTTCTCCAGCGTGTAGAGATCCACGGCTTTAGAAAGACAAGCGTATACAACGAAATTACATCTCACATGTGAACGATACTGGGGTTTTTCACGAACAAGAGCAGAAATAGCGATCTCTCAAACCAACCTCGTTAGCACAATGATATTGAAAATGTTTGAAATAGTTCCAAAGACGCAAATACTTATCGAAAGGGGTATGTGAATGCCATCGTATAGCTGTAAAATGCATTGGAATGTGCAAAATTTGAGGACTCGAACAATCACGTAGGATTCCTTACCTGTGAGAATGGATACAAGTAGCACTCAAAGAACACGCACGACTCTTCAAGACGCTCTGCGTCTATAGCTCCCTCGGGAGGCATACGGAAATATGTCTCTGAGCTTTCTCGTGGTTCAGGAAGATCTGCAATAACTGTTAAGCAACGCCACCAGCAACTGAAAAAGCTCGAAATTTTGCGCATCACCCAGGAATAGCATTCTTCCCAGCAATTTAAGAAGCCGAAAATAGAATGTCGGAACTCAGCTTGTTGTTGCGGCGAATTATTGCTGCGTTCGCCTGGAAGCGGAGTGGAAGGCGGGCCAGTTAACCTTATGATCTGCGCTGTCACGAAAACAACGAAACTACTTGAGAAAAAGTGAAAAACAGAACATGAAATGCTGACATATGTATCGAAAAACAGGGAGGCGCCTTGAATAGATGAATCCAGGGCGCTTGTTTGAGGCACTTTATCCAGAGAGAAAAATGTCTCTATTCATTCGTCGCAGAATTCGACGAAAACAATACAAGATGCAGAGAATATTAAAGCTAAGCTTGTGAACTAGAGCTTTGACCGAATCGAGTAAAATTCAAATATGTACATGTTCGAATGTCCGATCCTTCGAAAATTCGTAATTCAAAGGATTGAATTCGAAAATTTGAATATTCGGAAATTTGGGGATTCGGAATTATTTGAAAATTCGAACATTTAAACATTCAAGGGCCGAAAAATCGAACAATTGACATCGATGCGCTTTCAAGCTCTGCTATTATTACATCTGACTTGCGCATTCTCGCAGAAGAAGCGTCTCAGTTGAAATCTCATTCCAGTTTAATGTTTGATTCTATTTTTTCTCTCAAAGCACTGTGAGTATTCCTGTATGGATTCGCTAGCCGCCAACCTATTAAGCTGGTAAACTGCAAATCCGCGAGTTATACAACCTTGGCGACGCGCTTATTCCCGGTAAAACCTACTTGGTTTTTAGACACTTCAAAAACCAGCTACTTGAACCTAATTTCTGATTATTCAAACTTTTCTTGCCAAACTAACTGAGCTGCAAACTACAATAAAAACTTTTGCACAGTATCCTGTAGCACTCTTATATCATAAATTTTCAAATGTTCTGAGTATGAGTGCTTCGAACAACGGCCCTGGTTTACCATGCTTGTCTGTTTTACCAAAAAAGCAGGCAAGTTAAAGTGGCTCGTGAAAGGTTCAAGATGCCCAAAACTCATGCTATCTGCTAAACTGGTGCTCAAATTAGAACTACTTTCTTCCTATGGAGAAGGAACGAAGTCGTACTTATTTCGCACTCAAAACTATCCGCTAAACGCCACACTGTACTCGGAGATGTTTTTCTTCACACGACTCTTCTCTGTTTCACTCATATTTTACGAAATCAGAGTGCAAGCAATGGGCGCTTGCTATAGTAGCGGCCAAGAAGATAAGATGAGCACCGTTTCGACAAGAGGATATTTGCTATAACTCACCTGTTTATTGGCTATCCAAAGGAAACTCGTACATGTATCGAAACTCTATAGCTGCTTTCTAACAGCCGGTTATCATGGACAGACACTCAATTCTAGTGGCGATATTGAGCCTAAACTTAAATTTCTTCGGCATCCATGGATTTTGTCCAACATCCTCACTACCACCTTCTGAGAAAAACGAAGAGCTGGTACAGATTAGGCAGGTAATTGCTTGTTTTTTCCACCAGATGTTATTGCTGCACTTTGCTGTACGAACCTGAATACAAATCTTACTGATCGAATTCACAAAAGAAAGCTGTTTTATTGCATCTCAAGAATATGAACAGCATTACAGTTCCTATTTCCATAGCAGAACATTTGTTAGTGGTTGACAGCATAGAGTACCCTCCGTCGCGATGGTTGTTTTTTTTTCTCTCGAAATTATTGCAAATTCTTTTTTATGGCTTTTATTGGACTATTGGCAATCGCGCGTTTTCATGTGAAGAGAAGAATTACAGAACACTACTATTACAGCAAATTTCTCACCCAAAATAATATGTAGAATAATTCCTTTCCTGATCCAAATGAGACCGTACATACGAGAAACCAATATGTTAATGAAAGCGGTGAATTTGGACTTGGAACACGAGAGCCCTGTATGAAAGCAATTTACGTCAATGTTATGCAGAGAAAAGAAAGAACACTTCGACCTTCATCATATAATCAAATCCCGCCCGAATATCTCAATCCAAAGTTAAGTTACAGTAAAAGATTCCGCCTTGAACAGTGCTACTGCTCATTTTTTTACCGCTACTGTAAGTCCAGAGTAGGCCAATTTGGCATTGTGCATTGTGTGCTTATCGATTTTAGCCACCAGCCGCATCCAGGGTAAAGCACAGGTGCGACATTTCAAACCACCCTTACGTATTTTGAGGAGCAAAGCGAAAAAAAAAACCTGGAGGGGGGAGGGGTAGTACGTGTGTTTTCCTTTCGTGATTAGTTCTCCTGCTGCGACCTCTACACTATCCTACGTATGCATTGACTACGCCAGAATGACCGACGGCTTTTATCCAGGAAACATCGTAGAGGAAATGGCATCGCCTTGGTGCTGTGGATGGAAAGTTCCAGACCTCTACAATCTCTGTTGTTACTTCAGAAATTTCTCATCACAGCAAATAAGTACAGCAACACAGAGTACTAGTGATAAGTAACACAAACAGCGATTAGCAAAAGTAGTATGTAATTGCTTGCCACAGGAGGAAGACCACTGTAACTTTTCCAAGTTTTACTTCACTTGTGCAAGTCGTGCACATTAAATCGGTTAAAAATTGTAAGAATTGCACCGAAGTTCAGCTGATACGCCCTTTGGAGCTATTTCGCGCTCTTATGCGATTCCGCGCCCTATTGCGAAAGATTACTGTAGCTTCCACCACAGGGCAGGTGCGGAGAAGGTCCGTGTATCGCACCCGTACCGCACCTGCCCTGTGGTGGACTCTACAGTATTCGGGAGTGGCCGAGAAATACGCCTGACGCGTAGAAACCGCGGGAGGGAGCAGACAAAAAAAAAGTATAGCCTGCGAGAGAGGATAGAGGAAATCAATAAGATCGTTGAGTGCGGACGCTCTACGTGCGTGACGTCACAGATGCCGAGGTCAAATATGTTAGATCACGGCAGATCGAACTTTTTTGCACGGATATTGGCTTAAAGTGCATGTCGAATATCAGTGTTGCTGCTAGCATAACTTTCCAGCGCAACGTTTCTTCACTTCTTACCTTACCGAAAGAAATTCTAACAAGAGAACAAATGTGGTTTACAAACCACTACGAAATAAATTTAATTTCTCTTCAGTCTTTATTACCTGCTTGTGGGCGGCTTACGAGTGGTAGGGAGCAAAAGGGGGGTACGTATTTGGAAACTCTAGATCGCACCCCATGCTTTACCCTGGCCGCATCAGCAGCCCCTAAAAGGAAGTGGCCTGCGCCTGCCCGTAGTAATTACGCTTATTCAGTGTATGCTCACGCGTCATGTTGCCGGCTATGTTGCCCTTGCTGCTGTGGCCACGGGCGCCCATGTGGCGAGCCTCCTCTGTCTCATCATGATGGGTATCAATCTTCAAGCATTTACTTCACTACATGTCGAGATTTACCTATAGGCAGTTGACACAAGGTTCGAAATGGTGAATGAATGCAGGTGAAAAATGGAACACTTATGGAAAGGTTTGCCCTAATCTAGACAGACCTCTTTTTGAAAGGTCCCCTTGTGATGATTCAGTGGAAAAAGAAAATCCATCGAAATCACAATTGTGAAAGATGTCACAGAAAAGTCTTCAACACGTTCGCGACAGACCCGATTCTGAGCGAACCGCGCGTAGGACACGAGCGCTTCTCGACGCTTAGGTCCCGTGCTCGACCGGTTGTGCACGTGGTCCCACGAGGTAGTAATTTTTCCGTTCCTCGTAGAATGCTAACTTCTTTCAGATAAATTAAATTCTTGGTCGTAATTCTCGACAGTACATTCAGATGTCTGTTCATTATAGGTTTGTTATTGCCAGGTTTTTCTGAAGGTTCATTAATCTTTTGGCTGTCGTAGTTCGAAATACCAATGGAAAAGTTAGAGAAAATGTCTGCTTTGCCCATCGCGTATATAGAGAACTTGTATGTCTGTTAGTACATTACTACATAGGAATTGGGTAATTAAGGACGCTTCAGCAAGATATTACATTAAATAGGACGTGCTCGACCGGTCGTGCACGCCGTCCCACGCGGCAGGCACTGCGTGCATGACCGGTCGTGCACGTTGTCGCGGACGTATTAATAGTCATCACAAAAGCGACTGTGCAGAGATGAAATCATGCTGGAACCTAAATATCAGATTCTTTTACCTGTTATTTTACCGAGTTTCAGCCATCCATACTTACGGAGCATTCAGTCGCTGTTTCGTCGTAATGCATAGACGTAGTGGAACTCGGATGCACTCAGGATTTCGCGGTGGGACCAGCGGCTAGCGGTCTCGAGCCCTCTGAGCGAGACTGTGTTTACAACAATTTGACGTTGCATAGCAGCAATGTACAGAGCAGAGTCGCCTCTCTGCTGGAGCTTTGATTCTAACTCCACTCGTTTTTGAAACACGGGAAGATGATCACGTCGGAAGGAAGTGTGCATACCGTGGAGGCCGTAGCGACAGGATTTGCTCGGTATTCTCACTTGGGATATGCTCATTGAGGGCCCATGGGGATTATTCAGGCAGAAGATCTGCCAGAAGGGCAGTACAATCAAATACACAGGATGAACGGACGAAGGACGCGTCATCATAAGCTGTTGTGACATCTTCTGGAACCAATTGTGCAGTTGGTCGAACTTTATAAATATTTCTTAACTTTCTTCCAGATTCGCAAAGAGTGTGGGTGCACTGATGACGGGCAGATGTGCCGGGGCTCCGTAGTTCGGAAAAACATTATATTGGTTCTACTTCTTTATCAATTTTCTAGAGATTTGGCAAGTGCGAAGATCTTGCACATGTCCCAAGTGGCTGACCCACCCCACTTTCACTGTCCACCAGTGGCGGACGCAGGGGGTGGTGTTCCCCATCGAGAATGGGTCGCCGAATTTCAAAACTTTACAATACGAACAAAAACCTTGTATTGGTTTATTTTTGATTGTTTATTCTCATTATTATTTTCAATATAATTTTTATTTATTACTAGCGCCCCTTCGGGACGCTAGAAAGTGGGGTGGGGCAGCCACTTGGGACATGTGCAAGAGCTTCGCACTTGCCAAATCTCCAAAAAATTGATAAAGAAGTAGAACAAATCTTTTAATGGGCCCAAACATGAAGCCCTTTTTATGAGTTGAGTGTGAGTATGAGAAGTCCGTTCTCCATCGTATGGCGTATTCGTGCGTATTCCTCACTACCGGGCGAACGCAGACACGTTCTCCATCGGAGGAACTGTACCCTGTCGTTCCCCACACTATTCGACCAAAGCGAAATCGTATCCGAGTGTTTTCCACACTAATGGGCAGCAGCGGGCTTTCTTCCATCGATGGAACCGTATTCTGGCCTCATCTTCACTGTTAGGCAGCAATGAACCCGTTCACCATCGGCTGAACCGTATCCTGGTATTCTCCACTTTACTGAGTCACAGCGGACCACTGCTATATTGGCGGACCGTATCCTGACGTTCTTCACACCTTGGACTACGACGGGTCCTTCCTCCATCGGTGGGCCAGCGTTCTCGCGATTTTCTCACTGTAGGGCCGTGGCGGACCCTTTCTCCATCTGCGGAGCCGTATCCTGGCGTCCCCCACACCACTGGGCCACGGCGGGCCCTTTCCCCATTGGTGGACCCCTATCCGTATATTGCTGATTGGTTACACAATGTCATGCTTTGATATATCGACGCTTTTACTCTGTGTTAGTGCAGACACTTCCTCGAAACGAACGTCGTAACGAAGGAAGCGCTGCAAGAATTCAGCAGGGGATGCGACAATAGCAGCCACCTGCTGGGGCGACCGAGTAGGTCCAGCCTCTCCTTAGCTTCCTAGACGCTGCGGCTCTCATAAAACCCACCTTTTTTTGGAAGTGTCTACAGCGTCGCAACTGTGGAAGTGTGGTTTTCCCGCTATGTACATTGCGCAGCCCAAAAGCTTGTAAACATTCCCTCACCCCTATGCTGCGAGACCTCCAGCGAAGGTGATGAAGTCACTACCTCGTGCATGCGGGAGAGCCAGCAGCGACGCAATTGCGAGTCCCGAAACGAATGTGTCTGAGTCTCTAAAAATCGGCCATTTCGCCCCACAGTCTGCGCCTAAAGATTACGGTGTCTATGAGTGCCGCCTCGTATCTCTAGCCGCTCTAACCCCCTTAAGGCGCTTGTTTAATAGATTTATTATTGTAATTAATATTTTTATTAATTTTATGTGTTGTTACTGACTTTGTGTCATACGGTAGGTTGACATTTTGTAGTCGTGACAGATGTCTAATTATCCCTTCGTTATCTCCTACGATTTTTTGGCCTTGGAATCGCTGTTGTAGACCTTTCAGGTCAATGGTTTTGTGAAGCTCAAAAATTGGTAGCTTTTCCGCTGCTTCTACTCTTCTGAGGTTATTTCCACATCATTGTTGAACTGTGATACGATTTTGGTCTCAATGTTGACTGTTCCTTCCCTATTTGTTCGTGCCACCCATCTGTGGAGAAGTTTTGCTGTACGCGCTACAGTGCGTAAGGCAATATTCAGATTGGAAAATCGATTAGTGTCGAATACACCCTGTATAGGTTTTGCTCGATTTCCACGTTAATGGCGACTATTTTATCCTCTTCTTCTTGATGTTCTTCCGCACTTAGTATGCTGATGGGTGTCAGACGTTGCAAAGTCTGTGGGTCGTTCAGCCATCGCGGACCTTGTAACAACATATGGTCATTGATCTGGTTTGCTGTGAGTCCTCTAGTGCCAGCATCGGCTGGATTGAGCAAGGTCGGAACATGGAAGAAGTTGACCTTACATATATTCTCTTCCAAAACTGATTTGACCTTCAGAATACGATTACACTGGTTGGCTACGAATAGCGGTAGCTTTCGATCCGACTTGAGCCAGCAAAGCGCGATTTCACCAGTGGTAATTCATTGATGGGATATTGCGCCATCAACGGTATCAAGTTGATTTTCAACCCACCAGCCAGTCCATGGATGGGAGGAGTCTGGGAGAGACTGGTCGGATCTGTCAAGAAGTGCTTGCACAAAAGTGTGGGCCGGAAAAAATTATCATTCACAGACTTGAACACAGCTATGACTCGAATAGAGGCAATAATAAACACACGCCCTTTAACTAAGCTGAATTCAACAGAACTGGCTGAAATCCCATTAAGGCCAGTGGATTTTCTACAAGGCAATTTGGAATTCTCTTTACCTAATGGGGAAAATCTTATCGACAAGGACGACTCTCCTTATGAACCAGATCTCATTCAAACAGTTGATCAAGCTCGCGAAGCACTTAGATCATCAGAACTTATCGCAACTAAGTTTAGGGAATGCTGGAACAACGAATATCTCGTTGGTCTTCGAGAATCTCAAAAATCCTACTATATTAAAAGATTTGGTCGCTAATTCCCGAGAACGCGTCTGTTACTGCGCGTCGACTCTCAGCGCATTGTCGATACGCAGTGTTGTGATGAGTACTTTAAAAAAGGGGCCCCTGGCCTAAATTTCCACATTGTCCGCTTTTTTCTTCCTAGATTTCAATTTCCCTGACGCTCAATGGAAGGACGGTGCTACCCCATCCTCCTCACTCAGTAAACGATTTTCCGAATTTTTAGCCAACCATGACTTTGACCAACTTGTCAAATATTCCACTAGAGGCAACCACATTTTAGATCTCCTTTCTTGCAATCAAACACAACTCGTGGATGATGTTCGAGTTGTTTCACCAGTTGGAAATAGTGATCATTCTACTATCGAATTCAGACTCAAAATATCAGTTCCACCCAGTAAATTCTTTCTGAAGCGCGATTTCAATAACGCAGATTATAATCTCATCAATACGTACCTCAACGGAATTGACTGGCTCGGCTCCTTTAACACAGTTTCTAATGTGAATGATATGTATGAGATGTTCATCTTCATTCTGAATCACTGCATTGAACAATTCGTTCCTTTTACTCATATCGGAGGCCACAAACGGGGCTTTCCATCCTATCTTCATACTGCCTTCCTTTCAAAGACTAGAGCCTTTGAAAGAGCCACACTTAGCCAAAGTCCTTCTGATTGGTCTAATTATAGGGTGGTGTCAAGAAGGTTCGATTCAATGTTGTACAGATTTGATCGCATGGTAGAAAGAAAAGTTATTGAATCCAATAACAAAACCTCCTTGTTCAAGTTAATAAAGACAAAACTCAAATGTAGTAGTAGCGTTCCTACTCTTTCTAAAATAGATGGATCTAATGTAGTGACACTCGAGGATAAAGCTGAGTTGCTTGCCGAAACTTTTGAACAAGTTTACACGAAAGATGGAACACCTTTATCAGGAGTTCTATACGGCACCTATAGACAAATGCATGACTCTCTTTGGTTTAAAAACTATGAAATTTTCGAGATGATCCCAAAGCAACCTAGTAATTTCTCTTTGACTCCTGATGGAATACCCTTCGTGTTCATCAAGAAAGTCGCTTCTGCCATCGCTCAGCCGTTGGAGTATATTTTCAACCTAAGTTTATTCCGAGCTGAGGTCCCAGTAAAGTGGAAGCATTCCTATGTTACACCTCTTAGAAAGAAACCACCTTACAGTAATCCTCCCAACTATAGGCCAATTAGTATCACGTCTATGTTATGCAGAATTTTTGAAAAGATACTAAAGAAAACTATTGTTGAACATTTGGATAATAACGAGGTGTTCTCCCCCGACCAGCACGGTTTTCGAAAAAATCGTTCAACGGTAACACAAATGCTTGACACTCTGAATGACTGGACTTCAGCACGGGATGAGATGAAAAACATTGATGTAGTTTATTTTGATTTTGCTAAAGCCTTTGATAGGGTTCCACATAATTTGTTGTTACTAAAGTTAGAACACGTGGGTATTCATCCAAGGATATTGCGCTGGATTGAGAATTATCTGTTCAATCGTACATTTCAAGTTCGCCTAAACGCGGTATTTTCAAATGTAAAAGAAGCACCCAGTGGGGTTCCCCAGGGTTGCGTTTTGTCTCCGATACTATTCAACGTATACACATACGAGTTACCTCGCGTAGTTTCTGATGCGGGAGTTTCTTGTAAAGTTTTTGCAGATGACATGAAGATCTATAGCATCTTCGACGCTAATGCTAGTGATGATCGCCTCCAACAAGCTATTGATGTCGTTTATAATTGGTCGAAGTCATGGTTTCTGCCACTATCGGCACATAAATCCTCCGTGCTTCATTTAGGAAAAGGCAACCAGAAAAAGAGCTATTTTATTGATCACTTCTTACTCAGGACAACAAATGAAGTTCGTGATCTGGGTTTTTTGATTAATAAGGATTTATGTTTCTCCTCGCATTGTACTGAGTTAGCCAATAAAGCTGAACGTCGACTTAATCAGCTGTTTAGGGCGCTGCTCACGAAGGATCCCATTATGTTGATTAAAGCTTATAAAACTTACGTTAGACCTTTACTTGAATATGGCACGGTGGTTTTCTCTCCCCATAAAAGGAAAGACATATTGAAACTTGAGAGCGTTCAAAATAACTTCACGAGGAAAGTGTTTGTGCGTGCGCTTGGCTTTAATTACAATGCCATTCCTAGAGGTATTATCAGGAATAAAATGCTCAACCTGGATTCTCTTCTTGAAAGACGGCGCAAAATAGATCTCACCACGGTTAGGAAAATAATCACGGGTAAACTCGGTCTCAACAGTGATAAATTTTTCACTCTAGTGCCTTCTGTAACAAGGGGTAGCAAAAGCAAGCTTTTCTTGGCTAAAGCCAAATCATCTCATAAAAGACATTTCTTTACCTATAGAGCAGGACTTGAGTATGCCAAATTACTTAAGTTAACACCATCTATTGGTAATATGTCCACTCACGTTAATTTCTAAATATCACCACCTCCAGGTTATGGGTGTCATATCTGTTTACCCATGCTCTTAATTTTTTTTTAAAATTTTTGCTCTTTTTTTTTTCTCCGGTGCGTTGGTTGTGTCCGTTTCTTCTTTTTTTTTGTTTTGTCCACAATTCATGTGCCTTGCACGTGCAATAAATGTTAAATGTTAAATGTTAAATGTTCTTCCGCACTTAGTATGCTGATGGGTGTCAGACGTTGCAAAGTCTGTGGGTCGTTCAGCCATCGCGGACCTTGTAACAACATATGGTCATTGATCTGGTTTGCTGTGAGTCCTCTAGTGCCAGCATCGGCTGGATTGAGCAAGGTCGGAACATGGAAGAAGTTGACCTCACATATATTCTCTTCCAAAACTGATTTGACCTTCAGAATACGATTACACTGGTTGGCTACGAATAGCGGTAGCTTTCGATCCGACTTGAGCCAGCAAAGCGCGATTTCACCAGTGGTAATTCATTGATGGGATATTGCCCCATCAACGGTATCAAGTGGATTTTCAACCCACCAGCCAGTCCATGGATGGGAGGAGTCTGGGAGAGACTGGTCGGATCTGTCAAGAAGTGCTTGCACAAAAGTGTGGGCCGGAAAAAATTATCATTCACAGACTTGAACACAGCTATGACTCGAATAGAGGCAATAATAAACACACGCCCTTTAACTAAGCTGAATTCAACAGAACTGGCTGAAATCCCATTAAGGCCAGTGGATTTTCTACAAGGCAATTTGGAATTCTCTTTACCTAATGGGGAAAATCTTATCGACAAGGACGACTCTCCTTATGAACCAGATCTCATTCAAACAGTTGATCAAGCTCGCGAAGCACTTAGATCATCAGAACTTATCGCAACTAAGTTTAGGGAATGCTGGAACAACGAATATCTCGTTGGTCTTCGAGAATCTCAAAAATCCTACTATATTAAAAGATTTGGTCGCTAATTCCCGAGAACGCGTCTGTTACTGCGCGTCGACTCTCAGCGCATTGTCGATACGCAGTGTTGTGATGAGTACTTTAAAAAAGGGGCCCCTGGCCTAAATTTCCACATTGTCCGCTTTTTTCTTCCTAGATCTTTATCTTCCTTGTTATAGGGTGACACCTCCCTAAGGGCCGGCGTAGATTTTAGGCTACTTTGCACCTGGGATTATTGATTAGTTTATCGATTATATCGATTTTATTGATTTTTCGCTATTTTTGCCCCAGGCGTGGCGAGGACATGTGTACTGGGGTATGTCAGTACGCTGAACACGAATATGACAACCGTTTCGTACGGCACTATCGATTTATCGATTTTATTGATTTTTCGCTTGTTTTGCACCAGCGACGGTGAAGACATGGCTATTGGGGTATGTCAGCACGCTGAACACGAATATGACAACCGTTCTGTACAGCACTATTGATTTATCGATTTTACTGATTTTTCGCTAATTTTGCCCCGGGCGCGGCGAAGACATGCCACTGGGGTATGTCAGTACGCTGAACACGAATATGACAACCGTTCTGTACAGCACTATCGATTTATCGATTTTATTGACTTTTCGCTATTTTTGCCAGGACCCGAGCAAAGCCGGGTACACAGTCTAGTAATAAAAATTCAAAAAATAATGGTGAAACTAAACAACTGGATTCAAAGAATCAAACAGATATAAGACTTTTTTAATCCAGCAAGCCATTCTCAGGGGTGAAGGGGCTCCCTGCAAGTCCGAATTGGAGCCCAATAATCCTAATAATGTCGGTTAACGTTACAACAAAATCCTAGCACATGGTTTTGTTTCCTGACATGGTTTTGAAACGAAGTGGTAAAACTGTTCCCATCCGTTGGGGTTTTTCCTTGATTTTGACTGGGCCAGTGGTAAACATGCGCCGGTCTCAGGCAAAGAGGCACACGGGTCCATTGGTCGGGATTTTCCCGCCAGTGGTAAACAGTTGCTGGTCTCTGGTAAAGGGACACATGGGTCTGTTGGTCAGAATTTTCCCGCCAGTGGTAAACAGGTGCTGGAATCTGGTAAAGGGTCACACGGGTCCGTTGGTCAGCACTTTCCCTTGGGTTCGACTGGGCCAATGGTAAACAGGCGCCGGTCTCAGGTAAAGGGGCACACAGGTCCTTTGCTCAGGACTTTGCCTTGGGTTCCATTCGGCCAGTGGTAAACAGTTGCTGGTCTCAGGTAAAGGAGCACATGGGTCTGTTGATCAGAACTTTCCCGCCAGTGGTAAACAGGTGCTGGAATCTGGTAAAGAGTCACACGGGTCCGTTGGTCAGCACTTTCCCTTGGCTTCGACTGGGCCAATGGTAAACAGGGGCACATGGGTCGTTGGTCAGAATTTTCCCGTCAGTGGTAAATAGGTGCTGGTCTCTGGTAAAGGGACACATGGGTCTGTTGGTCAGAATTTTCCCGCCAGTGGTAAACAGGTGCTGGACTCTGGTAAAGGGGCAAACGGGTCTTTGGTCAGCACTTCCCTTGGGTTCGACTGGGCCAATGGTAAACAGGCGCCCGTCTCAGGTAAAGGGGCACACGGGTCCGTTGGTCAGGACTTTCGCTTGGGTTCCATTGGGCCAGTGGTAAACAGTTGCTGGTCTCAGGTAAAGGAGCACATGGGTCTGTTGATCAGAACTTTCCCGCCAGTGGTAAACAGCTGCTGGAATCTGGTAAAGGGTCACACGGGTCCTTTGGTCAGCACTTTCCCTTGGCTTCGACTGGGCCAATGGTAAACAGGGGCACATGGGTCGTTGGTCAGAATTTTCCCGTCAGTGGTAAATAGGTGCTGGTCTCTGGCAAAGGGACACATGGGTCTGTTGGTCAGAATTTTCCCGCCAGTGGTAAACAGGTGCTGGTCTCTTTCCCTTGGGTTCCACTGGGCCAGTGATAAACAGGTGCTGGTCTCAGGTAAAGGGGCACACGGGTCGTTGCTCAGCTCTTTCCCTTGGCTTCGACTGGGCCAATGGTAAACAGGGGCACATGGGTCTGTTGGTCAGAATTTTCCCGCCAGTGGTAAACAGGTGCTGGTCTCTTTCCCTTGGGTTCCACTGGGCCAGTGACAAACAGGTGCTGGTCTCAGGTAAAGGGGCACACGGGTCTTTGGTCAGCACTTCCCTTGGGTTCGACTGGGCCAGTGGTAAACAGGCGTCGGTCTCAGGTAAAGGGGCACACGGGTCCGTTGGTCAGGACTTTCCCTTGGGTTCCACTGGGCCAGTGGTAAACAGTTGCTGGTCTCAGGTAAAGGGGCACATGGGTCGTTGCTCAGCTCTTTCCCTTGGGTTCGACTGGGCCAATGGTAAACAGGTGCTGGTCTCTGGTAAAGGGACACATGGGTCTGTTGGTCAGAATTTTCCTGCCAGTGGTAAACAGGTGCTGGACTCTGGTAAAGGGGCACACGGGTCTTTGGTCAGCACTTCCCTTGGGTTCGACTGGGCCAGTGGTAAACAGGCGTCGGTCTCAGGTAAAGGGGCACACGGGTCCGTTGGTCAGGACTTTCCCTTGGGGTCCACTGGGCCAGTGGTAAACAGGCGCCGGTCTCAAGCTAAGGGGCACACGGGTCCGTTGGTCAGGATTTTCCTTTGACTGCGACGCTGTCAGCAGCAAAGTTGCGCCCGTCTCAGGTAAAGGGACACACGTGTCGCGCCGGTGTCAGATGAAGGGGCACACGTGCCGCGCCGGTCTCAGGTAAAGGGGCACACTTGTCCACTGCGCGGTATTTTCCCTTGGGTTTGACTGGGCTAGTGGTAAAGTAGCGCTGGTTTTAGGTAAAGGGGCGCACTGGTCCATTGGTCGGAACTTTTCCTTGAGTCCAACTGGGCCAGTAGAGAATTGGCGAGATCTGTTGGCCAGGATTTTCCCGTCAGTCCGGCTGGCTGGCTCAGTGGTAAAGCTGCGTTGGCTTCAGGCAAAAAGCTACACGTGTTCATTGGTCGTCAACAAAAAGAAGGTCGTGGTCTTCAAAAATTTCAATCAGTCAATTTTGGCATTTTGTGACTCCTCGACAAGCTGTTTGCCACTGTTCAGTTTGAGTTTCTCAAAATCTAAGGATTAGTTCTATTCAGACAGGTGTTGAGACTGAATGAAGTGCTTAATTAGGTTTGTTTGCAGACACTCTACTCGAACTCTAATACCAACACTGATAGAATGCGGTGAAACTTTGAGCCAAGGAACTCACGGGGTTACTATCTCGCGCAAAAGCCTAGACAATAACTTGCGCACCCACCTAATGTGTCTCATCAACCCCGTGGACCACCTCCCTTACTAGAAACTCAAACAAAAGCCTGGACAATAAATTGCGCACCCACCTCATGTATACCGCCAACCCCGTGGACCACCTCCCTTTCCAGAAACTCGGGCAAAAGCCTAGACAATAATCTACGCACCCACCCCATGTATCTCGCCAACCCCGTGGATTACCCCCCTTTCCAGAAGCTTAGGCATCAACCTGGACAGTAACTTGCGCACCCACCCAATGTTTATCGCCAACCCCGTGGACCACCTCCCTTACTAGAAACCTCCCTTACTAGAAACTCAAACAAAAGCCTGGACAATAAATTGCGCACCCACCTCATGTATCCCGCCAACCCCGTGGACCACCTCCCTTTCCAGAAACTCAGGCAAAAGCCCAGACAATAATTTACGCACCCACCCCATGTATCCCGCCAACCCCGTGGGTTGCCTCCCTTCCAAGAAACTCAGGCAAAAGTCTAGAAAATAACTTGCGCACCCACCTCATGTATCTCGTCAACCCTGTGGACCAACTCCCTTACTAGAAACTCAGGCAAAAGCCTAGACAATAATTTACGCACCCACCCCATGTACCCCGCCAACCCCGTGGATTGCCTCCCTTCCAAGAAACTCAGGCAAAAGTCTAGAAAATAATCTGCGCTCCCACCCAATGTTTCTCGCCAACCCCGTGGACCACCTCCACTATTAGAAACTCAGGCAAAAGTCTACAAAATAACTTACGCACCCACCCCATGTATCCCGCCAAGCCCGTGGATTACCTCCCTTTCCAGAAACTCAAACAAAAGCCTGGACAATAAATTGCGCACCCACCCAATGTTTTTCGCCAACCCCGTGGACCACCTCCACTACTAGATACTCAGGCAAAAGTCCGTATCTCGTCAACTCTGTGGACAACCTCCCTTACTAGAAACTCAGACAAAAGTCTAGAAAATAACTTGCGCACCCACCTCATGTATCCCCCCAACCAGTGGATTACATTTCGTTCCAGAAGCTCAGGCAAAAGCCTAAGCAATAATTTACGCACTCATCCCATGTATTCCGCCAACACCGTGGATCGCCTTCCCAAGTATCCCACCAATCTCATGAAGCATCTTCGTTTCCTGAGCTTAAGCGAAAAATAGCCAATAACTTATGCTCCTACTCATTTATACCATCAACCCTGTTGATCATCTCCCTTCCCTAGGCCACGTGGATTTGAGTATTGATCACCTTCTTAATCATCACTTAGAACTTTTTTGGTTTAGTATAAATGAGCCACGTCGTGTCGGTGAATATCGGTGAGTAATGACGAAGAAGATTGGTGGAAATAAGCGATCGGGATGCTTATTCTCCCTTCACAATAATTTGTTTTCAGTTTTTGTTCAAAACTTTGGGAAATATAAAGTTTTTAGAATGAGTTTGGTTTGAACTAGAAGGATGGGATAGTCACATACAGTGGTGATGCTGAGGGTGTGTTTGTATGATTGGCTTACTGAGTTATTGACCGAGTGGTTTGTACAATACAAAAGCAGTTGTGTTCTGTATTTCACGCTGTCCTTGGTATGCTAGCTGCTCGCGAAAGACAGAGATAGAAACAACAAAACAAATTGATTCACGGATTCTGTGAGTTCTCTTCTCTTATTCGCTACGCTATGTGCTCTTTTTCGACTAAATAATGTTATATGTAGATATACATATACAGTTGTGAGATAGTGTAGCTCGAGTTGAGGGTGTGAATCTCACACAACCTGTTGGCGCGCACGAAAAACCACAACGGGTCAATACTGTCACACTACGGAAAGTAGCACAATAACGTGGCTTACGGGGCCACTAGTCACTCATCAAACAAAAAAGGCATGTGTCAAGAACGAGCCCTGAAGTAGGGGAGATCGTGCTCATAGGCGAGGAAATGCTGCTTCATGGAAGCTGGTCATACGGAAAAGTCACCGAAATTATAATCAGTTCCGACGGCCTGATCGGGTCAGCAAAAGTGTTACTTCCAAACGGGAAAGTAATACAACGCCCGTTGAATAAAATTTATCCACTCGAAATTCGAAGCTTATCCATTAATGAAGTAGATCCTCAACAAGTGCCTCAAAATGATTCGCAATCTACGGTCAATCAAGTCAGAAGGAGACTGGAGAGACAATCAAAGACAAGGGCATATGATATTATCAGAGCCTTCGAAGAGGACCTGAATGATCTGCAATCTAATCTGTTATCCGTCGCGGAGCATGTTGCGAGACCATCATTATCACCCAAAAGCTACACTCGTCAGATAGGGGACAATCACAAGACAATGGTAGCAATTACGCTTTTGACAATAACTAATCTTGTGGGGGCACAGTCCGTCACCCCTAATATCGTGTGTGATATGGGAAAGGTCACAGTCTCGCCTCCATGGCACAAATTTGAGCTATGTTTTAACTCTAAATGTCAAGTGTTCCACAGCAGAAACACTAACATGGTCTACTATTTACCAATATCCCCCATCGAATGGGAAGATTCAAGTGGACATAAGAGATGACAATGGAACCACGATACTATCTGAAAACTGCGATAGACCTGAATTCTGTATTGAATCGAGTAAGTTTCTGTCGAAATCATTGCCGGGAAACCCACACTGTTGGCCGGTTGGTGCGATACTGTCAGTTGCAGTAATGCTGTATTTACTTGCGAGTGTCATCTTGCTCATTTGTTGGACATCGAAATTTCTTACCCGGTCTAAGAAACGACGCACATCTAAACATAACAAGAACGACTCCATGGCTGATCAAGAAAGATCAGCTGAAATGGAAATGACAGACATTCATGGTTTCAAACCAACCCCGCTGAGCGATCGGTTCGCCGCCACACTGCTCATCGTACTATACCTGGCAAGCAGCACCACCTGTTGTCAGCATGGGTTCTCAAGGCATACAATGGAAATAATTTGTGATCAGAATGGAAGACGTGGTTACGAAATCTGGAGAGAACTGCTCTTCAACAAAGTCCAGTCCAAATACTGCATCGAAATTCACAGGCATAATAAGACCGTAGGGATGGTCAGCATCAAACTAAGCGCAGTGAAATTCACTTGCGTCAAGTCGTCAATGTTCTTCACCAGGGATACAGGCTACCACATATTCTACTCCCTGAGATGTCCTGAAATGGGTTCTTGCTCAGCCTGACAGTGTGATTCACTGCATCCTAATGAAACGATTCCGGAACTCCGGGGATCCCGAAAATATCCCGGATACTCAGCATGCGACTACACCTGTGGTGGCGTACTTTGTGGATGCCTATTACCCACACCAGCTTGCTTCTTCTACAGAGTAGCGCATCTACCAGCATCCAAGGATGTCTACGAAGTATTCAAATGTCAAGATTGGATACCAAGCATACACGTTGAAATCCAAAGCCAACTGCTTGGAATGAATGAAACCAAGAACTACACGATTCAACCGTACGTGGAATCAAAGCTCAGCACTATGAACGTAACCGTATTATCAATTCGAAAGCCAGACCATCCACTGATAAACAGGAGATTTGCGCGGCCCAATCACAGCACTATCATTTTGCCAGAACTTTTTCGAAACCCGGTCGAATGTGCGACACGAGATGATGCACGGAAACGCTTTCATAGAGGTGGCACAACACCACATCATTGTAAGTGTCCTGACGATACAATCGGTCACTTACACCGCGACACCTCCAATATATTGCCACTGAAGACAGCTTACCTACGAATTCACAGCGAAGGCCCAACCATCGTGGCGGAATCGCATGAAGGAGAACTTACTCTAGCAATTGGATCCATGTTACTCACAAATAGTTCTGAACTTATAATCAATGAGCAATGTGACATCGTTTTACATGATCTTGTGGGATGCTACAGTTGTTTCGATGAATCGCAACTTATCGCTAGTTGCACTTCCCAGCACAAAACCAAGTGCTAGTAAATTGCTAGAAGTACAGCTTCACCGTGGGTTGTAGTCCAGGAGGAGAAAACACTTCAGTGAGGATCAATTACAATTCAGCCATAGTCAAAGAAGCGTGTTACGTGACATGCTGGGACACCACCACAAATTTAACTATTGAAGGCCTACTCGTCTACCATCAAACTGCGAACCTCTCTGTATTTTGGCACAATTCCCAGGAGACTGAAACGAAGTGGACTGACCTGTTCGATATTCATCTGCCAGACTTGAATCCGTTGGTAGAAACAATCGGCCATCATTGGGAACTGGCCTTAACCTTAGCGGTCCCAACAACGACTCTGTTATCACTAACTTACTTCTTTGGTCCTGTTTTCGTAATAACGTTGTTTAAAGTGTTATACGCAGTGCTCAAGTGTCTAATGACCTTATTTCTATGGATGATATCCACAGCGCGGTCTTTGGTAGCGGAAGTCCTACGCAATTAGCACCATTAGCACCGCACAATCAAGTGGCAGACCACATCAGAGGGAAACTAGTCATTACTATGTACATAATATCCACAGGGTACAGGAAACACAATCATTCCCACAAACACCCCACATACACAATCCTCGTCTCGGGCGGGGTTAAGAAACTCCCTACAAATACTCCTCAGTTAGCTTCCTTGGTATCTTCGACAGCCAAACCTCATCATGTGCGACAACGTCAGCTCGTCAGACATGCTAGCCGAAATATTCTCTGCCATTCACCAGCTGCAGAACCAACTGGAGGCGTCCCACAACCACCTGGACGCTCGAATCGCCGGGCTGGAGAATGCTTGTTCGGAGCTGCTAGAGCGGTCAAAGCCGCGCTCCAACTGCATTTTCTGCCCTCTGGCGGACAACCTCGACAGCCACACGACGACGCGCTGCAACCGGTTTCCCGGATGCGGTGGCGAAGTCGTGCCAGGCAACTCGTCTCGGGCTGTGCGAAAGATGTCTGAAGCCGTCGCACAGCGAGGGGGAGGTCTGCGGGGTGCGTTGTGCGGCTTGTGGTAGGCCGCACAATGTACTTCTCTGCTCCAATCGCCAAGGTGGTCCCCCCTTCAAACGTCGTCACCACAACTAAGAAGACGTCGGCCGAATTGATCTTGTGTTGCTATAAATTGATGCTTGTAAAATATTTATTAAATGTCGCATTTAATTTGTGGCACTGTGGCAGTGTTCTGGCATTACGCCAGAACTCATTTAATTAGTGTGTAATTGGGCCACTGGACTCCGCCCTTCGGGGCGGGTCTAGCTGGCCCACTGTATTGCTTGTTGCGCACAGCGCACGGTCGTTGATAAAAGACTACAACCGAATCATCTTTATACACTGTACGGGCGTAACTTTCTGCCCACAGGAGAACAAGCAGGCGCCACCCTTCCGCCTATAGGTCACCGACACAATCTGTATCCTGCCATTTTCTACATTATCGGGCCACGCCGGACCCGAATCATTGGTGGGTCTGTATCTAGGCGTTTTCCCAACTACTGGACCACGGTGGACTTTCTCGGTCGGTGGACACCTATCCTGATGTTTTTCTGAACTATGGGGCCACGGCACATCTGTCCACATTCTATGCAAATCTCGACACTAATGGAAGAAAGCTATGAAATATTTAGCAAGTGTGACCAATTGCGCAATGGTTTCAGAGAATGTCACAGCAGCATAGGATGACATCGAATACATCTGTTCTTGCGAGGTGAATATCATCCTCTGTTTCAATACCGGACAAAGTGAATAACAAAGCTCCAGCAGAGGGAGTCATTGAGAGTTTTTTGAAACCCTCTAATTTTCTGTTTTTTGAGCTTGTTAATTTCATCCAGTTCACAGTTTTTTGATCAATGGCACATCTCGCTGTGTAATTGAATAAATAAACAAATGAGTGTTTGTTTTTGTCACTATAGATATGGGCCACCTTGTACCCCTGCAAGAAGTTCCTCTTCATTTTTAAGCGAAACATTGTTAAATATATCGATTTTACTGAGGGTTGGGGTAAAGCCAAAGGTGCAGTGGTCATGGTCGTCCGCAACCGCATGGTTTTCAGAAGTAGCTCTTTACACACGAGTTTTTTTTCAAGCAAATCATTTCTCTTGATTTGTCATCATCAACGGCAACGTAATTGAAGGTCAGGAACAACCAAAGTACGTACTACCCATGTTGTATTGAAATGTACGCCTTGGATGTCCGAATATAATCTTTTCTACTATAGAACCATTCCTAAATTTGACAAATTTCGCAGGAACCAGTCATTACCAGTTCGCTACTATGTATTCAAAAAAATGATTGAGTATTGCCTCAGCTCGAAATGCCTTGGACGTTTATGCTTTCATTTATTTTTTATAGCTCATTCTAATTACAGCAACTATTGTGTTTCTGGAACAAAAATTGTTCCTTTTCTTTCGTTTCAAACTCACATAAGTGTGAGCTTATAGAATAGATATATAGTAAAACAAGGAACTTTTGCTCCATGATGTACAAGACTATTTAGAAATGACTTCAACTGCGTTCACAGTGAGAGACATCCACATACGTACTCTCGACTAATATACAGTACTAGAACAAATGATTAGGGAATCTTCCACATAAAAAAGTGTGCCATGGTAGGAATTATTCTGACATTTGCGAATCGAGTCAGACTCGTAGTTTGGAGCTGTTAGTCATGTTGAGAACAATGGTATTTTACAGTCTTATGGTAATGCCTTAGAAGGATTAAAGTCAACGTTGAGTTAAAGATCGTGTTTGATGAAAAGAAATCGCAAGGTTCTTCTAATAGCGACGAAGGCGAAATTTGTTGAAAATGTGAAGCGAAGGGTACTGGGAAATAAGCGCGATCTTTGTTTGTTTCGGCTCTCCAATAACGTGCTGCACGTGTACTTTTAGTCTGTTCCGATATTAATCCGCATCCTGGCTATAATATAAAAAGAGTTCTTTTCCCAAACTTCTTAGCAAGATGAGGAAATCACTTCATTCATCATCTTAGGCCGAATTCCGGCGTGGCCGTAGCCAGCTACATTTGGCCATCCAAAAGACGGAAGAAAATGCTGATTTCAGCAGGAAAATGGCAATATCGTGCAAAATGACATTCATAGTCGTGCTCAGCACCTCAAACAACCAGTTATGTAAAGTTTCAGAAAGTTCTGTAAGATACGATACCTACCGTACACCTACCGTAATCCTACTAAAATGGGGTTATTATACGAATTGGAAGCGATTCCACTGTACAGCACCTAAAATAATCACTCTATGCGAAGTTTCAGCAAAATTTTTCCTGAAGATTCTGGCCACATTTGGCCGCCTTTCAAAACGCGGCCAAATGTGGCCGCTTTCGTGGCCATTAATGGCTGGCTGCATGGCGCCGGAATTATGTACGTTCTCCACCACCCGCCGTAAGTTCCCCATAACCTAGGTATGATACAAAATGAATGCGATATTTGTGTTCAGCACATCGAATAACCTCTACATGCGAAATTTGAGGGAATTCGGTGAGATACCTCATCAACAGTATATATGTCGGTGGCCAAATCTGACGGGCCAAAGGTCGCTGGCCGCGGCCACGCCGGAATTCGGCCTCTGCAGTTTTCCCTGATATAGCGTGAATGCAATAGAGCCGTCAAATATGACAATAGACCCAAAGGATGAAGCAATGATCTGACAACACAACTTCTACCTAGTTGCACAAGATCCTCCACAAATAAAAAGACCAGATAGCCAGAGAAAGCTATAAAAATGCCTTGCAGAGGAATGAGGGAACTTGATGAGAAGCGAAGAAAGAATATACTCAAACGAAGGTGGCACGTCTACCTCCTGAAAATACGTGCACTCTCCCAGAACTATGAAGAAGCATGTTTGAAAACGGACCGCATGAAGGTGAAATTTTGGGAGTTGTGTTAAAAATTCATGTGTTTTTATTCTTCCATTGTTATTGTGGTATTCTTCGAAGTTCTGTTCCTGACATATTTACCTATGCACATTTAGAAGAACAATGCCTTTCATAAACAGTAAGATCATGTCAGTAAGAGTTGAAGTGGTATTCGAGAAGCTGTATGATTGCGACCGATGACATTGTCATCTTACACGGTGTTAATATACTTTTTTAGAAATATGACTAATCAGAGGATATCTGGTAACTTTTTAAAGGTTACATCAACGAAAGAACAATCATCTAAATGTCGCATGAGTCATCTACTTCCCTCACTGTAACGTTTCACACGTACAGGGAACTCCAGACGGATGCAGGCAAAGGACGGGACCGCGGCGCGCCTCTCTTGGGCAGAGACATGGACGCTTTGCATGCTGAGCGCCTGCGTTTCTGCCCAAGAGAGCCGCGCAGCGGTCCCGACCCTCGTCTGCGTACGTTTGGAGTTTTCTGTATATCATTGCATGTTTCTGCTGAACACATGCGGATGTATGCCGAATTGAGATTCTAAAGCGCGCACATGGAAAACCGAAGGCCAAAAATGTCAGTGAAACCGAAAAAATCCGCGCAGCACTGTTCAGTATCTCCAACGCTTATCCACTACCCACTATCCTTTTCCAGAGAAGGACAACGCCCCTATGTTCAACAAGGGGTTCCAATAAATTCTCAGTAGTTGAATAGTGATGGAACAATAAGAAAAATTAATCCGCAATGAAATGAATTCATTTTAGGTTTTGACGGCTTTAATCACAAATATGTATTCATGGTCAGCTTCCCCATGACAGAATGACTGTTGAAGCAACTCGCCTCTATAGAATACTAGCTGCCATACCCGGCTTCGCTCGGGTGTTTTACTACCTTGGCTACATCACACTGCTGAGCCAAATTACTGTCACCGATAAATTCATTAAAACATTAAAATCTCCACAATTTTGGTGATCGGCACGTTAGCGAAGTCCAAGCGACCCTTCCCCATCGACTTGTGGGCGAAAAGTTAGCAAAGCTATTTCGATGACATGAATGCATTCATACAGAGTGGTTGTCATATTCATGTTCAGCGTGTTGAGGAAGGAGAGATGTCTTCACCTGTCCATTGGGCAGAACAGCCAAGAACCAATAAAATCGATAAATCGATATTTCGTTCAAAATGGTTGTCATAGATGTGTTCAGTGTATTGAGAAACCGCGGTAGACATGCCCTTGTCCGTCTGCGAGAGAAAATGGAAAAAATTGATAAAATCAATAAATCAATATTTCGTGTTTGATCACGAATGTTTGTCACATTCGTATTCAGCGTATTGAGGAACCCCAGAAAACACGGCCCTACCGACCCCTGGACAAAAATTGCAAAAAATCAATAAAATCGATATAATCGATAAATCAATCGATAATCCCAGGTGCAAAGTAGCCTATAACCTCCGCCGGTCTACGATGGACGAATGTGCAAAATTTGGTCCGGATCGGTTCACCCTCCGCGATTTCTGTTTATTATATACATACATACATACATACATACATACATACATACATACATACATACATACATACATACATACATACATACATACATACATACATACATACATACATACATACATACATACATACATACATACATACATACATACATACATTACATACATACATACATACATACATTACATACATACATTACATACATACATTACATACATTACATACATACATACATACATACATACATACATACATACATACATACATACATTACATACATACATACATACGTACATACATACATACATTACATACATACATACATACATACATACATACATACATACATACATACATACATACATACATACATACATACATTACATACATACATACATACATACATACATACATACATACATACATACATACATACATACATACATACATACATACATACATACATACATACATACATACATACATACATACATACATACATACATACATACATACATACATACATACATACATACATACATACATACATACATACATACATGCATGCATACATACATACATACATACATACATACATACATACATACCAGTGGCGGACGCAGAAAGTGGGCGGGAGGGGGGGCGTGGGAAGAAAAGTGGGGTCTCCGCCGTTTTGGGGACCCATACGGAAAATAAAATTAATAATAATATTAATTATAATAATAAACAATAAATAAAAAATATATTAAAAATAATAATAAAAATAAACAATTAAAAATAAACTAACACAAGATTTTTATTTGTATTGTAAAGTAATTTCGAAAATTT